>JALNQK010000069.1:0-176730 GCA_028458525.1 Ophiosphaerella herpotricha
ATGCTGCTGAAGAGCTAGACGTGCAAGTGATGGAGACGAGCAAGAAGAAGCTAGGAGTAGACCATCCCAGCACATTGACAAGCATGGCCAACCTGGCGTCGACGTACTGGAATCAAGGGCGGTGGGATGCTGCTGAAGAGCTAGACGTGCAAGTGATGGAGACGAGCAAGAAGAAGCTAGGAGTAGACCATCCTGACACGTTAACGAGCATGGCCAACCTGGCGTCGACGTACGGGAATCAAGGGCGGTGGGATGCTGCTGAAGAGCTAGACGTGCAAGTGATGGAGACGAGCAAGAAGAAGCTAGGAGTAGACCATCCTAACACACTGTTGAGCATGAATAATCTTGCTATCACCTGGAAAGAACAGCGTAGAACTGCTGAAGCTATACACCTCATGAGGGAATGCGTGCGGCTCTGCCAGCATGTCTTTAAACCTAATCATCCTAACTATAGGACTCTCTCAGCTACTTTAGCTCGATGGGAGGCAGATCAACTAGATGCCGACCGGCGGCGTAATTAGGGAATGCATCGATTAATTGATTGATTGACTTTGTCCTACTCGGTTTCAGCCGCGTTTTCTCCACAGCTATACCCGGTTAGCTGGTTTAGCTAACAGGTATAGACATTCAATCATGCAAGGTGTGCATTGAAGCGAGCGGGTTGCAGGACTGCCAACCAGAAGTACCTTGTGGCTGACCGGGTTATTGCTTCCCAGCCTCCATCAGTCGCAATCTTAGTCTCGCAATTCCTGATCATCTATGTATCGGAACCTTGTGTTTAGTAGATAGGGGTAAGAGACTAGATGTTACTACTCCAACTCCCTATGTCAACTGATACGTGCGGTGTTGGAAAGCTGGGTATGTAGCGAGACTAAGTACCTAGGCAGTGTTGTTGCCTTTGTGGCGTTGTGCTGGCCGACCGGCAAATGTAGCTTGCATTCTCGCACCCTGTCAGAGTATTAAAGTGGCTCACCTGCCGTTGCTGTATTAGGGAGAGTCTAACGGCGCCCCGTGATTGGATTTCATGTGGAGAAAATCAAGCAAACGAGCCCTAGGCATGTGGTGAGGCTAGTTACTTTACCCCATAAACAGGAGCCAGTTGTTCCTAGAGGCCTGCCGTTTTCCCTTAACCACTATCTATATATACCGGCTAGCTTACTAGATAATAGTTCTACCAATAGCATACTATATTTCTAGGCTCGAAGAGATATACAGCCTTGATACAAACATTCTATATTCGTAAACAATAAATTATCGACGAAGTAGGTGCCCTATGTGTCCTAAGGCCTACCCATAGGATGGAGGAGATATAGTTAGGAGTGGAGATGGAGGTATGCAGCTTTTACATTTACCTACGAGCATTGATACTCGAACCTCAGTTACATAGCCTATTAGCCTAATAACTAGCTCCTTTCCAAAATCGAAATGAACCCTCATATATTGGTCATGATAAGCTATTTCCCAGCTTCTCTCGTACCTACAAATGCCCCCTCGACACCCTTACACAATTCCCAGAGTGACAGCTCAAGACAAACTATCTTCATCGCACAACACAATCAACAACGCAACTCAATATTGCCATAATGCTATGATTTCAACGTCGGAAACCCAGCCTGCATCTCCCCATCAACCAAGGCTTTAGCCCCCTCCCGAAACCTATACTGAATAGGTCCATACCCTAGTGAAGATAGATTAATTCGAGTAGGGCGTACGTTGCGTGTGGGTCATCTTTTCCTACGAGTGTATCATGTAGTAATAATATAGCAGAGATTCTATACCAAGCTTAAGATGAAGTCAGCGTGAGATTCAGCAATGTTAGGGGGGGGGGTTAGGGGGGAAGTTTTGTACCGGTTATGTCGGCATTCGAACACGGGGCTCTCCAGGATCTCCTTAACTTGCGCGTTATTCACACAATAGCATGGCCTACGGCGAAACAAACATTGCACAAAAAAAAAAAGCCTGAAGCCCAGTCGTCAAAGGAGTAAAGTACTTGTTCCCCTTCGCAGACTCTGGTCCGCTTTCTCAAAGTTACGGCAGTGATGTACATGCACAATACCTCAAAACACTACACCTACACAAATCCAGCTCTCCCCGCTCCCGCACACTTTTACCGCCTCACCATCCCCCTCGTCGCCTTGCCACGCCGCTTCTTCTTCTTGCCCCCGTGCACCTCGCAAATCTCGCCCGTTTCCTTGACGCCCACCCACTGCACTCCATCCGCATCCACTTCGCCCTGCACACCCCCTTCCTTCCCAGCTTCCCCCATTTCCCCACCATCCTCTCCCCTCGCTCCCCTATCCCTCATAACCCTCTCACACAACCAACACGCCGTCCCCTCCACCCCTTTGCACGCATCGCACAACCTAGCCGCCTGCTCAGCGCTCGGATGAAACACGAGGTTCTCGCCGCACACAGCGCACTCCCACGACTTGTACTTGCGGGGCGGGGCGGCGGCGGGAGGCTGGGGGGGCCGGGCAGCAGCAGGCTTTGGGGCAAGGAGGGGAGGAAGTGTGTTTGCGGCGGGTGGTTGGACTGCAGGCTTTGCGGCACCGAGTGCGGGCGCAGGGCGGGCGAGCTGTGCAACCGACTCGATGGCGTTGGCGGGCGTGGGGCTAGGGCGGTAGGATAGATCCCACGGCTCTGCTTGGGACGAGGCGGAGAAGTGGAAGCCTTTTGTTGCAGGGGGCTTCGCGTCGAATAGGCCGCCTGGCCGTGGGTGGAGGATATTGCCCCTAGGTTTGTCATCGAATAGGCTGCTTGTCGTCTGCGTCTCGCTCGTCGCAGACGCGAATAATCCACCCTTGGGCACCACGTGGGTTGTCGTTGTCGTCTTCGGATTGAGCACCCCCTCCCTACCTCCACGCTCCTCAGGCATTTCCGCCATCCTCACCAAAAATACTACACTCCTCGTCACCACGGTCCCCATCCCCATCTCCAGCGCAACTGTCTCCTCAGCGCCCTGTTTCACACCGACCAGCCTCCCCTTCCGCGCCCGCGTGTGCGCCAAGATAAGACGCAACTGCTCGGCGGGGAGGTTGGACACGGCGTCGAAGACCGAGTCTGCGGCGAAGTCGGAGGTGCGGTAGACGGGGTTGGGGTCGCGGGACAAGAGTTTATCTTCCTGTGTTTTGCACGCGTCGTGGTCGAGGTGCAGGGACTCGATGGGGGCGTAGGATAGGCTCACTTTGTTTGGAGAATTTTCGATGTGGATACGGAGGATGTAGGCTTCGAGGAAGGGGAGGGATAGGGGGTCTGTTGGGATGGGCTGGAGATCCTCGGTTTTTACTTTTGGTTGCTTGGCTGGGTTTGCCATGGGTTTGTCTTTTGCTTCCCCATTGCCATTCCTAGCCAGCTTCCCCGTGGGCTTCTTCTGCGCGCGCCACGTGGGAAACCAGGATATCGGTGCGTCAGACCCATCGCTATCCTCACGCTGGGCGCCGTTCGCCATGAGGAAGTTATTTCTCGACCTGAAAAGGCTTGACCAGAAAGGCTCAGTTGAAAAAGGCTCGGTTAAAACTGTCGGTTGATATTGTTGGTTGTGTGGTGGAGGAGGAATTTTTAAAGAAAGTTTTATATCTTGCAAGGACTTGCACAGGTGAATGTAGTGCATTCCCACGACCATTGTAACGTCGCTGCAGCGTCATTGGCACGTTTGCACCTATCGGCGCATGGGCGGGGATGCAAGTGTCAGCGAGTATCCGTGTGCAGAAATATGGTTGACCAGGCTTAGAGCTTAACTCGACCTCACCTCTTCGACCGACATTGTTCGCCTCGAGATGAAAATTTTCGGGCAACCAGCAATCGGACTGACGTGTTTGTTGCCGTATTTGACAGCATGCTGCTTTGGTTACGAGTATGCACTTCGGAAGTGAGTGCGGTTGTGTTACATTGGCGCAGGACAGTGCAAGGCGGGTTGAGTAGGTATTAACATTGTTCATTTACTATCTACCGGCGCCATTGCGAGGACGACCTTTCCCGTGGTCCCAATCGGGGTATCAAAGCGCTTGCTAAAGGACATCGCCACATGATTCTTCGTTAACATCATGCATATTAAGAAAAGGAAATTACCAAGAGCTGCTCGCATCTCCACGTCAACCTCATTATGCACATTACTCCGTCGAGCCAACCCTAGGGTGAACTGTTGAACATGCTTAGAGGAGGAGCATGGCAACAAAGCCGGCGCCAGCAAGAACGGGAAGACCGGTCTGGACAGGAGCAGCGGCGTTGGCAGGAGGGGTAGTGCTGGCAGCAGCCGAGGAAGCAGCCGAGCGCAGGGAAGAGGCGGCAGAGTTGATGGCACCGCTGGCGGAGGCACTGGGCATGTTAGTTTGTGACTATCTGACGGTCAAAGATGGACTTACGCAGCGGAGCTGACAGCAGAGTTGGCCGCAGAGGCAGCAGAGGAGGCAGCAGAAGCAGCAGAGCTTGCAGCACCGGAAACAGCAGATGCAGCAGACGAAGCAGCGCCTGAGGCACGGCTGGCGGCGCTTCCAGCAACGGAACCGAAAACGGTGCTGAAGCCAGTGGTGGTTACAACAGCTGAGCCGGCAGAGTTGGTGATGGTTCCAACGAGGGGAATGGTAGTGACAGCAGCACCGCCGGCAGAAGTGAGCGAAGCAATGGCAGAGCCAGCAACACCGGTAGCACTAGCAAGCGCTGAGGTGAGGATGGGGACGGCAGCAGGAACGCTGGAGGCAGCCTGACCAGCACCACCGCACTGGCTAGCGGCCCAGGCGACGGCCTGAGCAGACTCCTCAGCAGAGCAAGCCTGGCGAGAGCAGTCGCGGACGCCATAGGCCCAGTTAGACTTGGAGCAAAAGCAGTTGACATCGCCGGCGGCGCAGGAGAACTCTTGGTTGGCAATGCGAGCCATGTTGTTGACGCAGAGTTGCTGGCATTGGTCAGTAAGCGTCTAATGTTGCAATTGGTAGACCAAACATACAGCGCAGGAGCCGAGGGCAGACTGGGCAGACGCAGCGCCGGCAATGGCGGCAACAATGACGAAGGACTTCATCTTGAGGAGAGAGAGAATAGGATTAGGCTAGTAGCAGGATAGGATGCTGGGGAGAGTAGAGGCGAGATGAGGCGACGAGGCGATTGTCTTAGGCTGAGGATGCTGAGTGTGGCAGAGGAAGACAGAGGGGAGGCAGGCGGGTTTATATCAGGAAGGGCGTGAATGGGTTCATGTCATAATTACCTGTTTGGCGGGTGCCGTCGGTGCAAACAAAAGGCTGGAAGGTGCTTGCCAGTTTACAAAAAGCGGGCAGGGATGCTGGATCTCGGAAGGAGCAACGGCGGGTGCGATTGGGCAGGTGCACTAGTGTACCCGGGGCTAGCGTGCTTCGGGCGGTAGCGTGCCAGCACTTGCGGTGGCCAAGGCGTGAATGACGCAGCCAACCCGGGTGCTAGCCACTGAGCCGCATGCAATGTCCTGCACGTACAACAGCAAGTCTCGCTGCTGGCCAACTTGCTGCCGCAACGCTTGCGCTACGCGTCATGCTGAACCTTCTTCTCGTGCCTGGTCCGACTTGACGCTTCCCCGGGCCAATATCACACACGCGCCGGCAAAAGACGCCAAATTGACGATCTTGTTTACACCAAGCAGTGCTACCAAGCACGCGCCTCGCGCCCATCTAGGCTGTGAATCTGCGACGACTAGCCCAATGCCTCATTTCGTTTGCCTGCCAGCCTTGAATTGATTGAATTGATCGATAGGCGCCCGCCCACACGTTTCACCCCGCGCTTCCCAGCTCGGTCCACGCCGATCCAGAACATGGACATGTTGGAACCGCAAGGCACTAGTCCATTCAGCCACAGTGGCTGCCATCAACTACCCAGCCACCAGCGAGAATCGTGTCCCGCTATCGCCCTCCAGTCCCGCCGAATGAGCGTCTCCGTCGTCGTCCTCGCCATCCTGCTGCTCGCCCAGATGCTTCTCCTCGGCTGAGGTGATGCAGTGCGTGTTCGCTCCTGTCGTGCATAGAGCGGTCAGTCCGACGTTCGCTTGGGCAGTCAAGTTTTCAAGCAGGAAATGGAAATGAGCCCACCTAGTTTATTGATCGTCTCCATCCACTCGTCGAATGGGTCCGAGTCAAACACAATTCCGCCCTGGCCAATCATTAGCTCCCCGTCTACAGCAAGCCCTCGCTCAACATACCCCTGCTTGGAGATATGCGATCCCGTCTTTGACAAGCATGGTTCGTAGCGCAATGCACGTCTGTCTGCATCAGCCTTTGGAATGCCGAATCCAGTCTGCTGCCACTCACGTCCATGGCTCCCTCGCTTTCCTTGTCACCGTCTACGCTGCCATAGCCAAAGTAGCCCACCGCACCTGCATACACACCGCGCTTTTCTCGTTCTAGTTCAGCGATCAGTTCCATTGCGCGCACCTTGGGTGCTCCGCTCACAGTCCCTGTCACAATCAATAAGCAACTCCAACTAACAGCCGTTAGCTTGACGTCACGTACCTGCAGGAAAGATGGACCGGAAGGCATCAAATCGCGTCTTGCCAGGTCGCAGCACGCCCGAAACCTCAGAAACCAAGTGCTGGACATGAGAAAACTAGGCACGTCAGCACAGTTCTCCTTCACATGAAATCATGCCAGCCTGCCTTTTGCACAACCATGAGCTTGTCAACCCGGGTACTGAGTGGGTCGCACACGCGATTGACGTCATTCCGCGCCAGGTCTACCAACATAACCTGGCAAAGCATAAGCAATTTTCACGTGCACGGACGAGGTACCCACATGTTCAGCCCGGTCCTTGAGTGAGTTGGACAACTCTTGGGCCAGTGCTGCATCTTCCTGGAGAGTCTTGCCTCGCTTCACCGTGCCGGCAATTGGATGCGTGATGATCCTGCCTTGCTCTTCCTTGACCAGCAGCTCGGGACTTGCACCCACGATTTGGAAGTCTTCGCAGTCAACAAAGAAGAGGTATGGCGAGGGGTTGACGTTGCGCAGATTGCGATAAATGTTGAAAGGGTGCAGCGTGGTTGGCCGGGCGAATCGCTGCGACGGCACTGCTTGGATAATGTCTCCAACGTTGATGTGCTCTTTCAGCCTCTTCACATGGTTCTCGTACCCGTCCTGGCCTATGTTGGACGTGTACTGGTTACCAAGCTTGATGGGCGCTTGTTCTGGCATGGGGATGTGCTTGTTTTTGAGTATGGTCACGTAGCGTTGCAGCGTCGACTTTGCCTCGTTGTACGCTTGGTCCAATTGATCCAACGACCCGGGGACCTTGACGTAGGTTATGATTTTGACCACCTGCGCGAAATGATCCAGAGCAACCAAGGTGTCGAAGAGCATGAAGAAGCTCTCTGGCACCCCCAAGACGTCCTTCATGTCGTCGCGCCGTGTCTTGGGCTCAAAGTACTTGACGCAGTCATAGCCAACGTATCCGACAGCGCCGCCTGCCATGGGAGGCAATTGTATCGAGGGTATGGTGGCAACTCTGCTCTTTGCGAGCTCCTTCTCGAGGCCGGGCAGCGGATCCGTCTCTTCGCCATGGCCAGGGCCCGTCTTGATCACCTTGCGAGGGTCCGTACCAACAAAGCTGTAGCGCCCTATGGTTTCGCTGGTCGCAGCGCTTTCAAAGAGGAAACCCAGCTTTGACTCGGATCTTGGCACCTGTCAGCACATTTTCCTCCTCGAGACCCGACGTTGTGCGGATGAGTCACGCACTCACTCTGCGGAGAGTTTGAGGTATATGCTCGACGGGGTCAGGAATTCGGCGGGTATGGAGGAGAAGACAGGGACGAGATTGGGCGGACTGGGAGAATTGGCCGCGGCAGCCAAAGCCTCTCGTACGGTGTCGAGCGACGGCTGGACGACTAGCTATGCAAAGCGCTCAGCATGTGCCCTGAGCCGGGCGCAGCGGCGGTAGATTGGACGGTTGCGGTAGTGGTTGTGATAGACATACCTGTGGCGCCATGGCTTTTGGAACAAGTATTCAAGCACTGCAGCGAAGTATCCACGGTATGTGCCAATTATCTCGCCGTCGTGGTTGTGGTTGTGCTTAGGGCCAGCAATGTGCAGGATCCGGCCAATTGGACGGGGACTCAGTCCGACTTCCCCCCACCTCGACTGGCTAACTGGCCAGCGATTAGCTGCCAGCCCCCTCCCCGCTAAAAACGGCATCGTGTACACCGTCGTCAGAGACATGCGTCGCATCGTCGCATCGCCACCTCATCACCGGCACCACCACCGACACTCGTCCGCGCCCATGTCGTGTGCGCATCGCACGCCCGCCTATTTCTAGCACGCCGCGACCCACGCACACCTGTTTGGATATTATTCGCACCGTCGACGTCTGGCCTGGAGTGCAAGAGCAGCATGTGGGATTCACCGCTCCCCAACGCCCGGCCGTGGACGCCGCCCGAGACAGAGGTCAAGTCCGGTCTTCACTCAGACTATTTCCCTGGCCCCTTCCGCCCACCCCCGACATACTCTCCCCAAATGCCGCCACGCTGCGATACGCCCACCGACGTCTGCGTCCACCCACGCCCAAAGCCGCTTGCCCGCGCCGCCGACGACGCGCCCTGCACCCCAACCAAGAGCATCACCAGCGCAAACCCAAACGCAAGCGGCGCCCTCCAGTACCCCTACACGCCAGACAGCTCGCGCATCCTCAGCCGCAGCACCGACCTCGCGTCCTCGCCGCCGCTCTGGGACTCCGACTCCGAAGACGCCGCCTCCACCGTCCAAACAGCCCTTTTATCATGCCTCGCGCACTTCGAAAACCTCATCCAATCCCAGCACCCGGACGATGCACAGCTTGAATTCATCGTCCGCCAATTTGAGGCTATGACGGCCTACCTGGCGGCCCCGGCCGCCCAGGCGGCCACCACGCCCGACCATCTATTCGCAGACCTTGAGCCCAACAAACTGGCTGCGGATGCGGGCGTGTCGCACGAGGCCTATGTGCGACATGTTGGGGCGTATATAGAGGCGGTGCAGACACATATTCAGGATCTCACTATGCGCCTGGATGAAGTCAAAACCCTAAACAGCATCCAGCTCGACGTCATCGCCGAGCTGCGTCGCCAGATAAACGATGTGCGCACCGACATGCGCGCCGAGCTCGCCTTGTACTCGTCCCCTTCCTCCCTCGACAGCAGCAAAGAGCGTGCCGTGCAAGCACAACCTCACCGTGCCTTCGGCCTCGATAGCTGCGCCACGCTCGTCGACGCCGCGGAACCCACTCCTTATCTGAAGCACACAGACGCGGAACCCACCCCTCATCTGAAGCACACAGACGCGGAACTCACACCTTATCTGAAGCACACAGACGCGGAACTCACTCCTTATCTGAAGCACACAGATGCGGAACTCACTCCTTATCTGAAGCACACAGATGCGGAACTCACTCCTTATCTGAAGCACACAGACGCGGAACTCACTCCTTATCTGAAGCACACAGACGCAGGCACACAGACGAAGCGAAGACGCGTGATTACCATTGTGCGTAGGCCCCGGCGGAGCGTGTTTTGGAGCGCGGTCGGCGAGGCGCTGGATGGAGTTTGGGAGATGTTGAGGGAGGAATGAGTACGTTTGGGTTGGTTGGGTGGGTGGGTGGATTGGCAAGATGGAAAGATTGTTGCATATTGACGGACGATGGCATGGTTGCGGAGCATTTGCATAGCGTGGCGTTTTTGGGGCCGTTGCCCTTTTCTTTTTTTTTTCCTTTAGAACTTGTTGACGCGCGGAATGTGCATCATGCTTTGGATAGAGCGGTCGCTATATGAACCACGTCCCCCCCCTCTTTTGATTAAGTGCGTAGCGCAGTATACCACCGCGGGCATTGATTTCGTTTTCACCGCATTCAATCGAATTGCGCTTTATCCACGAGAACTATGTGCCAACTACTTATCATCGTGACAGTTCGACCAGAAAATCGGTTCAAACGGCCCCTTTGCGCTTACCTCATGGCCAGGGTTTGCCCAACGAGCTCCGATGAAGTGGCCGATTTCAAATAGTTGGAAAGCTAACGGCGAAGGCAAAGTATGCTGGATTTACGGTGCCTACGAACTTGGATGGAAGCAAGTGACGAGATTGTGTATTACAGGACCACGTAATTCGTGGAGCACGTTGTACATGTAGGAAGCCAGACAAATAGTGCCCTACAACACGCCACCCAGCACAGTTGGGCTTTGGTCCATTCTGCCTCGTCGTGCACCGGCGTTCAATGCCCCTCTTTCCATTCACCACACAAAGCCCAACGAGCTTGCGACAGCAAACGACACGTAGCCGCCCTTCCATCCCTACGATTTTATTGAGCGGGGCCAGCCTACAGGTGTCTCGACTGCGTCATCGAAAATCCAATGTTTGCTCGTACCTTTTGCTTCCCGACTTGGTCCAATGCGTGTGGGGGGAGCGAGACTGATGTCTGTGTCTTTGCACGTAGAATGGGACGAATTGTGACCCCTTGTTTGGGCGTCCTCTTCTTGGGCGACTTTGCGGACCCGGAGTTATGTAGACTTGAGTGCGTTGGTGAGGAGGGAGGGATGGAGGTGCGATAACGCGCGGAAGCTTGGTTTGCACTGATGCTGGTACAGTAAGAGACCTGTTAAATGCCAATGCATGCCGCTACCATGAATTCCTTTACTTTCGAGGAGTCTTCGCTTTCAGTTGGAGCTGCGTCGCTTTTTTTTTTGACACTGAATTAGAGACGTAATATTTTATTGTCTGAAAGTCAAACTACTACTATTACTAACCATGCTTCTGCTTAGTTGATAACCAGTCAGGAAGGAGAGCTGTTCGTTTATACAGTCGTAAGCACGATCGGTTTCCGGTTCTTGCATTGTTCCCAGCGCATGGTCTGTATAACCCACAGTTACTAGATCTGTGGTAGTGCTCCGCGAGGGGAAACAGTGTAATATACTCTCCCCCTAGTAGGACAAAATAGTATATAGTATTGTGTGTAGCTACGGCCTGCAATCTAATACCCCAACAATAGGGGCGGCTTTGTTACCAACCTTCACAGTCGCGATTACTAGGTGAAGAGGAGCTCAAACCTGCTATTAGACTCGCATATACTATTTTTGATACAAGCTACTAAAGTCTCTAATCGAGAGCCGATTTCAGTAGGAAGTCATTGTAACGCTGTAGATAACCTCTTTGCAAGTTTTACGTACAAGTTATTGAGGACTTTAAGCGACACGAGCCGTGAAGGATGATTGGCCCTCAGTACTCGAGCTTTAATTGCGACCACATGCTCTAGCAGCTCTACTGCCTTCTTCACCTGTCCATCTGCTTCGTATGCCACTGCGAGCTCGTGCTGCGACGCCAGTCGAGAGGGGTGCTCTTCTGCCAGTACCTTCTCTTGCACTGCAACAATATACTCTAGTAGCTCTACTGCCTTCTTCACCTGTCCATCTGCTCTGTATGCCATTGCAAGTACATGCTGCGACGCCAGTCGGTCTGGGTGCTCTTCTGCCAGTACCTTCTCTTGCACCGCAACAATATACTCTAGTAGCTCCACTGCCTTCTTCACCTGTCCATCTGCTTCGTATGCCACTGCGAGCTCGTGCTGCGACGCCAGTCGAGAGGGGTGCTCTTCTGCCAGTACCTTCTCTTGCACTGCAACAATATACTCTAGTAGCTCTACTGCCTTCTTCACCTGTCCATCTGCTCTGTATGCCATTGCAAGTACATGCTGCGACGCCAGTCGGTCTGGGTGCTCTTCTGCCAGTACCTTCTCTTGCACCGCAACAATATACTCTAGTAGCTCCACCGCCCCCTTCACCTGTCCATCTGCTTCGTATGCCACTGCGAGCTCGTGCTGCGACAGCAGCCGATCCGCTTCATCCTCATCTAACCCCTCTCTCCGCTCGCACGACTCTTCCAGCCATCTTACCGCCTCTCTAATCCTGCCATCAACCCGCAGACATCGTCCTACTAGCAAACATAGCGAAGACTTTTCCTTATCGAAACCCTGTCCTCTCTCTAGCAGTCGCAGTGCGTGCGGCAGATATGCTCTCCACACTAGTCGATTCTCATGGTCATCAGACGGGAAGACATTTGCCACATGCCGCACTGCTTCTTCTGTCACCTTTTCCGCATTGCCGTGCTTGCTAACCCAGATCCTAGTCGCCAGGTGTACAAGTCGGTGCATGTCGTACCACTCCTCTTCCTCTGTCTCTCCTTCACTGCCCTCTGCCACCTCCCAGTTGCTATCCTTCCCGCTGTTGTCCTTGTTATTGCTACCCCGTCTCGACAGGAAAGAGTACCCACAGAGCGTGCCGATGGCCTCCTCTGTCTGTACTGCTAACTGTGTGCTCGGCAGCATCGATCGTGGTATAGCCTTCCATTCCACGCACGATATAAATGCTAGAAGATTAGCCGCCACTGCATCATGCTTGCGGATCTGGCTGAACGACACCAGCCATGTCGTGGCCACTGCGTTCACCGACCCTTTATACCGTGTATCGTCGCGGAACTCTCTACACATTAGAGCAACAGTGTCCTGCTCTGTGCTCCGAAGCAGATGCAGGTACTTCACGATGGACATGCGATTTCTGTTTAGGTAGGCAGCCGCCTGCGCGATAGCTAGTGGCAGGCACGTTAATTCGTCTAGAAGCTCGTTAATTGCCGCATCATTATGAAGGCTTTTGCTTGTTAGCGACTTTATGAGGAAGTTGGCCGCATCCTGTCGGCCAATTGCTCCAAGCTCTATCACGTCTCCGCGTGTCAGTTCCGCTACCTCTGGGGTGCGTGTGGTGTATACGACTATGCCCGTCTCGCTCTCTGGCAGATAGTCGATGATGCCTTTCGACTGCCCAGTCCCAAAGACGATAGCAGGGTCATCAGCATTGTCCACCACCAACAACCACCGCCCTGCTCGGCTTGCACTCAAGTACTGCTGAACTAGCTCCTTCGCATCCCCTTCTTCATCTACTGCATGCGGTATACGCAGCACTTTTACAATGCTTGCGCATGCTTGCTCGAAGCCCTCCATGCTCAGTGCAGCCACCCAGAAGATAGAGTACTCTGGCCACCTCTCTTTTACCGTGTATGCGAACTGTAGCGCTACCTGTGTCTTGCCTGTGCCGCCAAGCGCTACGATCGACAGCTTCTGGCAGTCTTGGTCTACCATTAGCTTCTGATGCAGCATATGGAGCTCCTTTTGCCGTCCGACAAAGTATCGATTCTTGGGAAATGGAATGTAGGCTGGTTTAACTGTACGGCCTGCCACGGCATCAGCGCTAGCACACCACCCATAACACTACAGCTGCACTAACCGCTGGCCTCGCGGATGACCTCGTCCACAGTGTGCGCCTTTGCCACTTCCGCCAGCGGTATCACCGACAGCACTTCCTTTGCATAGGCGGCCGCCGTCGCCGCCGCATATGCCTGCCACCGCTTGTTCTTGTGCGAATCAGCATAGTCACAGATGCCGCGGATGACCAGGCAGGGAAAGCTGTTCATCAGGCCTGCCGCCTCCATCTCGAAGCAGAGCACGCCACCGAGCTCTGCGCTGACTTTGTCTCGTTCAGCCGCGCTCCTCATCACCTGATTGCCCGATGCGACCGTGCCATGGTGCACCATTACTGCTTGCCTTCGCGGCTCCCGAGCTACTATGTAGCTTCTGTTACACCGCCCACACGTTGCGCCGCCCTCGTGATTGTATGTCGCATCGAAGAGAACGTCTGACCCGGCAGCTTCCCGCGTAAACTCTGGCAAGCTATCAAATTTAGAGAGATACTCAGATAGTCTGCCCTTCCCTCTCATGTGCTTCGCCCGCAGGTTTGCGACGGCGTTAAGTAGAACGGTTGGCGGCGTGTTGAGGGATCCTGTGCGCTCGAACCCGCTTGGCGTAGCCTTCCCAGAGTCGTACTGCACCACTCCACCATGTACCTTATGCGGCTTGCTGACTGCCACATCCCCAAGGCGAATGTCCGCTGCCTCGCCAGGAACGCCTCCTCCAATACCTACCATCAGGCCGAAGCGCGTAGATGGGAAGGCTGATTTCATCTGAACAGCGACGGCTGCAGCCGAGTTGGTGCCCGTCTGACCTTCGGGCATACAAGCGATTACAACGTTATGGTCGCCGACTCGTCCGCACGTGTAGATGTTTGTGTCATGGGCGTTAGACTGGGGCGTGTCGTGCTCTTCGTCGAGCATCTCCTGGGCTGCAGCCAGCTCGACTGCCAGGGCGCACACCCATCCCACCGCGTACTCATCGCGGCGCGGCATTTGCTGTTACAAAGAGAGGCAAGGGGGTAGAGAGACTGTTGTGGAGGATCCGTTACGGTAAGAAAGTGGTGTCTGCTCAGCGGCAGCTGGCAGCCTGACAGCAGCATTTGCTGCTGCTCAGCCTTATGGCTTGCTCAGCACTTGACTGCCCGCTGTCAGCAAGCAGCTGTCGAGCTGCATGTCTATGCTAAGCGAGCATAGTTGCAAAGCGTTGTCCTAGGCCCCGCGCGGCATGACCAGCCCGCCCATTGGTCGGGTGCGCATGGGCTGGCATGGTTCTCGCATACTCCTGCTGTTGACCTAGGGTTCAAGCAGGATGGTAGATAGCCTGGATGATGCAAGGCTAGATTCGTATACCCTTCTTTGGGTTACGAAACCTGTACACATGTACTTTGAAGCAGCAGCTAGGGAGTAGGCGCCTGCAATGTAGCTCTTATGTTAGTAGTGCTGTCTCTCGAAGCTTTCAGCCATTGAGCTGAGGTTGTGCGTGGCTAGCGGGCCGACAGAGCTCCGGCTCAGCGGTTGTTCCTTAATGCTAGCTGTACTGGCCTGAAGTTGTTCGAAAGTATTACTATATCAGATCCTGCCTGCGTATACGCAAGACGGGGTTCCGTTTTCCAAAGTCTTCCGGGGAACAACGGATGGAGCTGTGTTTGAAGAATTTGTACAGCAGCTTCTGCACCACTGCGGCGCCGGCGCTGTTCTGATCATGGACAAGGCATCTTCCCATCACAGCGAGCGGATCGAACAAATGTGCCCCGAAGCCAACGTTGAGCTGCTATATCTACCACCTTACTCACCACATTTGAACATTTAAACCCGACTGGAGGATTCTTGCCGAGTTAAAGGCTTTTATCAAAAAGTAGTGACACAAGTACGAGAGCAAGCGCCCATCCTGATCGCTCCATCTGTGTACCTGCGAGTGGGTAATAGCGGGATCTGCCATTGAGCCATGACGTTCAGGACACGGATTTTCCGGGAGATTGCCCAGCATGCCATGCAGAAACCCCAGGCAATTCATCAGATTAAAGACGGTCAGTGCCCCAGTAAAGATTTCGACAACGCGCGCTAGCCAGCTTACACGCATTATCTTCGAGCTTTCGAAAGACACTGACGGGTTGTTAAAGTATAGATATTGTAATCGGTGGAATAACATACAAATCAGCCTCTTTTTCCACAACAAAAACCTCATATGGGATTGCATCGAGGTCGACGGTGGGGTTCTCAGCGTGATGGAGATCGAGGACAGTATGCATCTTGGAGGATTGGTTGGGGGGTATTGAATGGATAAAAAAATGCTCAATTTGTTCAGACTGGGTTGATGCGAGAAAAAGCTTTATGATAGCTGCCTCATCGCGCTCGTATCTAACATGAAAACGAAGAACAGCCCGTCTCGGAGTATGTGTGGTTTCCATTCCAACAATGCCTTCTGACGCTACGATCAGGTTTATATTCCTGAGCTAGATCTGCGTTCTTGGCGACATTAGGCGAAATAAGACGCGCTAGCGTGTCCGGGCCCCTGCTATAAACGAGCAGCTCTCCTCCTGACTGCGTCCAAGGGGTCATCAACCACACTTCTAACACCAAGCCCAAGGTAATAGTGGGGATGTCCTGCGATGTAGATCCTGTCTGTACTGTCTAACGATTACCAACACGCAGCAGAAATCACGACGCGTAAATTTTCAGATATTACTATCATTACAAGCACGAAATTTCCCACAAGGCCGATTATGGAGCTACGCCTAAGCGTTGGTTAGACCCTAACACCCTTGGTGCCTCTTCACACAGAGCGCCATAAACAGCTTCATCGATAGCTGGTGCTGCCGTACGCATAGCTGGCATTGCAGTGCCGATCCAGGCCGGAATAGCAACCAACGGCCCCAATCTTGTGATAGCGCCCAGGCCAAGACCAACAGCGAGACAAGCATCGTTGACACCCCAGCCCACTATTGGCATTGCTGTGGCGACCGAAACTCCCCGTGCTACCACGTTTAAGCCTTTGGGGTCGAGAGCATTCGTAACACCGTGCAAAAGCCCGGCGGGCGCTACTGGAAGGTTGAACTCAACTAACGACCCGCCCCTGTGCTTCCGCCCCTCAACTTGAAATGGCTGAAGGCAGCCCGAAAAATGCAAGGGCTCCTTGATGGAGACGCGGTACCACGAGGGGATCAACAAATGGAAAATAATATCTTGTCCACATTCCGATTCCCCATTTAATTGAGACCTAACGTCTTGCATGTACCGACAAAGAGTGTCTAGGTTATCTGACTTGGCGCAAAACGTGTGTCGAAGAGGATTCTGCCTGATCAGTCGATGGAATGTTGAACACCAATCTGTGTCGGGATGGTAGACGAAGAAACGATGATTGTCGCCTTCCGCCTCGTCAATCTCCTCAATTCCCTCTTTAATGAAGTCGTAGACATGCTGAGCAAAACCGTCGGGGCCTTCGCTACCCGACACGGTGATGCTGTTACCCTCGCCAAGATGATCTCTATCTAATGCCGGCCGGGGCCTGGATTGCCTGGTGCCCCTGAGCAATTTGGATGGCAGAGACCGTCTGCATCCAGCGTCTGTAATAGTTGATATGATCAACGAGCGACTTTCTAATGACGTGGATGCCATGGACTTTCCTGACCACATGGTCTGTTGAATTGGCAACCCTTTCCATGTTTTCAGCTGCGAATTTGGCACTTGTTACCACTGCCTCGGCGCTACGAGGAAGTGAATCAGAGGCAGCTCTGACTGTCGACAACACTCTTTCAAATGTGTCTGTATTCAACATGGCCGCCAAATCCAATGTGCCACTAGTATTTGCGGTGGTATTGCCGGCTCCCAGTTTCAAAGTCCTGCTGCGACTTTCCTGATTATACCAGCCATCCGAGCGAAGAACGCAGTCAACGGAGAGCCACAGAGGATACCGAATGACTCCACGATCTCAGGTGACTGTTGCGCAATGTGTGGCAAGATAGGTATAATAGTTTCCGCCACTCCCTTTCGTAACTTGATAGGGGGATCTTGAAGAAGATCGGTATAGACTTCATGTAGAGGTAAGTCCGGATAGTACTTTTTCGTAAAATTATACAGTTCTACCCAGTCCGTGAAACCCGCATCAGCCATCTGGTCATTCAGCTAAAGGAATTATTAGACTACCGAGTCAACGGGATTTCAGCTCTTGAACTAAATTGAGAGCCTTAAGAAACTAGTCAGGGAGGTCCCTGTTCCGCCCGTTCTCGTAGAAGGTGTCTTTGAAGGTGTCGCCACCCTCCGTAATTCGTCGTCGTTAGCCTGTGTTCGAATGACCATTAATCGTTGATAGTACCGAGGATGGCTAACCAATCTCTATTGCCTTCGGTTTCACCAGGGGGGATTTGGGCTGTCTTTCACTCTTATCCCTAAGAGACTCCGTGTTGTTGGGCCGTGCTGGTCAGCACTGTGAATGATAACGCCCGTGATATAGTCTTATTGACATTTTCTCGAAGTATTTAAGGTCTTATGTCCAGCCTAGGGTCGATCTGCTGTTAGCGTAATTCGTTGTTCGTTCAAATCACGTCTTCGGAATTATAGGCTCTTACAAGGAACTTTATTCTCGACGACGTAATGCGATCTATTCACTAAGATAGTGATGTTAGCAATAGGCATTCATAATCAGAGCGCGACATAAAGGGTGCTGATAACTCTCCTGTTTCCCCGAGTTTTTGGACCTGAACCAGTTGAGCCTTCGTTAGAAAGATGGGGAAGAGTGCCTATGATTTCGCTGATTTGGGCTGATTTACTAGTCGGGTTTTATGCGTCCTATTTGTGATTAGTTTATCTCTTGTTCAGAACCGCCTGCATCCATGTTGACTGACAAAAGGGGGATAAGATGCTGCAACCTTGTAGCTTTTGTGCGGCGATGTCTCAAGAACCGAGGTTCGTGGCGGGTAGGAAAGACGTATCCGCAATCGAGAACCAACCGCCTGCAAGGGCCATGGTCAGGTGTAAATGCATAACTCTTTTTGGCCCCAAGGTCAAACCCCATTTGGAGGTTGGAGAACATTAGGGTTCTGGACCATCTAAAACCTTTCTTCGAAATGCTACTTTGCCAATAGTGTGACGAGAGCCAACCGTTAGCCCATAAAGGAGAGAGTTTAAACCACCAAGTACAGTGTGACTCACTGCCCGAGCGGCAAGCACTTGGGACAAGTTGCTGGAAATGCAGGGAAGGGTGGGTCGACGCCGCAGCGGTAAAGATGGCATGGTTCAGTGAGGGAAGGGAAGACTGGCATAAAATAGGCTGGACTGGCAGCTTAAAATAGGGCAGGAAAAAGGAATAAACACAATCGACCAGTATTTCTACTGACTATTCTAGCTGGAGGTTAAAATCACTGGCTACTTCGCTCGCAGACTTGTATCTGCCTCTCCAGCAATTCTGAACAGCCTCGCCACCTACCCCCGGATCTAGGGAGGGAAGTGCCCTATTCCGTAAAGCTCCACAAAATTGGCTTTGTCGTCGGTGGTGTTGTATTGTGTGGATGGCCAATTCCCGGTTATAATATGATATATGGTGGATCCGAGGGCGAAAATGTCAGTACTGATGTCCGCGAACGCTTTGTTAAAACAAGGCATGAGCGACTCCGCGTTCTCTCAAGCTCCCCCAGAAAGAAGGACTTCTACGTGGGGCCCTAATAACTTGCTCTGGAAGTCGCACAGCTTGATGTAAAATTCATCATTCAGAAGGATATTGCGGACATGGATATCGTAGGTTAGAACATTTCTCGGATTAGTACATGCAACGCCTTCTACAGCCTCTTTTGCGAGCCGGATCTTCTCTTTGATCAGAATTTATTTTTCTTTAGATACTCTTCTAACAATCTGTTTAATGCATATTCCAAAAGCAACCCGTCTTTGTGTTCGCCTTTGAATTCGATGATGCGAAGGTGCTTGCCGAGCCGTTGGTGTATTTTCGATTCAATGTCAGGAGCGTCCGAAGTTTCTTTGAAATGTGAATACTTCAAGGTTGTTGGCTCGTCGGTAAGGCCGATGTAGTGGTTACTGCCGGTGGTGATGATATGCTGCACTCCGTTAGGAAAATAGGGTACCACATGGTTATTATTAATTCCTAGGGAGGTTCTAAGTTGCCCATTCTTTTCATACCGGCCATATGAGCAAGACAAATCGTCTCCAAAACTCCGCATGAACATTCATCAATTTGTATCTACATATAATACCTTTGTCCAACCAAACAACATTTAGGATCGTCTAGTTAGAAAGGTGGGAGGCGGTTTGGGAATCGGTAAGACGTTTTTCCACCTTAACTCCTTCACGTATGTTCGCATCGCCAAAATGCTCTAAAATTCCGTTGCGAGGTTGTCCCCACGATGATCTCGTGCCAAAAGACAAGCCTCTAATGTCGCCAGAAGCTCCACCACCAACATGGCAGCCACTATACGTTGAAAACAAGCACCCACGAGGTTGCCCACGCCTGCCAACTCAGCGTGAACAGTAAGGAACCACTCCAACTATTCAGGCTGTTTCGGGACGACAAGACCGCTACTTATACTAATCGCCACGCTGAGATTCAGCGTTCCAAGGAACCTCAACATAAATCAGCACGTACGTGGTTGTCGGTTTCCGCAGATGAGACGTACCACTTCTCCGTCATACAACCCTACATGGAAATCCACCACAAGGTCCAAGTGAGAGATTATTGGTGAAGAGATCAGATATTGTTTTGGCGTTGCTTACGACGTGGAGCGCTACCTTGTACGTTTGCCGACGTAGAGATTTGAACTTAGTACCGTCGAATTTTGAGCGCGTATTTGCTCTGTCGGAACGCATCTGACGCGTTAGCCAGCATTACTGGGAGTCAGGCATGAACTTGGCTGTAGTCGTCTACAGGGCTGCCAAACTCCGTTAATTGAGCTTCAAACAGCGGATGCTTATACAGCCTGATCCCGCAATTGTTGGCTGTTTGGGGTTTGGGCTGTTTCTGTATTTAAGCTGGTGTTTGGGCGTTTGCGACGAAGGGAATTCAATCGTTTTATTGCGAGCGCATGAATAATAATATCCTGAAACTGATCCATTGTCTTCTCTTGTTCTTCTGCCCGCCAGGCTCCATTCTTCGTCCAATGCTCAATCTAAGCTTGGCCAATTGTAGTTGCAGATGTTCGTAGAGCTTCGCCCTCTTCTCGGTGATGCTTTGGCGCTTTTACCCGCTGGGCGGACTTGGTTTTACTATTACAGTCCCCAAGTTTGTTTGTTTTTTTTTTTGGAAAAAATGTATATTGATAATAGGTATATATCGGAACCAATAGAACTGACTGTTTTGGACATAGCAAGAGCTATTCCAGCAAGCATGCTCCCATATCCCAATTTCCCATCCAAAACTCCCACTTACCAAACGTTGCACAGAATATCTACCAAATTCCAACAGTCTATCCACAACTACCACTTAATCTTCCTATCCCAGCCAATAAACTCCTCAATCAGCCCCTTATAATACTCCTTCAACTCTTCCACACTCGGCACCTCGTCACTCTTACTATACAAATCATACGGATTAAACGCCCTCACGGCCTCCAACATACGCCCATCCTTCTCGTTCATCATCCACGCATAAGCGCCCTCCTTATGCCACGGATAAAAAGAATGATAGCGAATCATCGCCAGCGCCTCGTCCGGCAACGACGACTGGTCCTTTAGTACGTGGTACAAGTACTCATCGTGCCCCCAGCTCAGCATCACGTTGTCCAGCCCGCACCCTGGCGCGTAGATGCCATGTTCCGTAGAGTAAATCGGGTCGCGCGAGTCTGGGTTGGCCGCAAATGTGTCTGGGTAGATGATTAATGGCGAGAATGCGCAGCCCACAGGGAAGGTGTCGCCCACGACGTCCCACTGGCCCTCCGCGCCGTAGAAAAATAACAGCTTGCCTAGATCGTGCAGTAGGCCTGTGAGCTGCATCCAGCGCGGCTTGCCGTCGCGACGGATGGCTTCCGCGGACTGGAGGAGGTGGTCGATTTGCGAGAGGGAGGTGTCTGGGTCAGACTCGTCGATGAGCGTGTTGAGTTTGAGCAGGGCTTCCCAGACGGTCATTTCGGCGCGGGTGGTGCTGTGGAAGAGGTTGCGGGCACGCAGGTTGTAGGCGACAGTCTGTTTTTGGTGCTGTTCTGCGTAGAAGTTCTTCACGCGGTCACAGGCGGCGGTGTATTGCCGGAACTGGGATTTGTCTTTTGAGGTGTCGAATTTGGAGGGTTGGTAGATGTCTGTTGGGGGCTGGACGGCGAGGCTGGCTTTGAGGACATTGACGTCGTCGATTAGATCTGAGGTTGCTTCGAGGGCGGAGCCGTCGCGAGTGTCGAATATGGCGCTTGGGGCCATTTTGGGTGTCTTAGGGGGAGGTGATGGTTTGAATAAGATGATGATGTGTCGACAGTGGACAATAGAAATACAGACTGAGGAATGACAGTACCACTCATGCAATAAGTACTTATTCTCAGTCGCCCTTGTACTACTCCACCTTCCAACTCCCCTCAATTATCACCACCATCCTCCGAACAAGTGCCAGCAGAATTCTCAGTCTGCATCTCCACTCCACTACATGTCCAAAGCTGAACTCAAAGGAGTCAAAAGA
This sequence comes from Ophiosphaerella herpotricha, assembly GCA_028458525.1. NCBI lineage: Eukaryota > Fungi > Ascomycota > Dothideomycetes > Pleosporales > Phaeosphaeriaceae > Ophiosphaerella > Ophiosphaerella herpotricha. The sequence goes on from JALNQK010000069.1 coordinate 21,805, forward strand.
ACGAAGCGAGGAAATTTCTACCGCCACTGCTACACGGCTGGCGCCAATTTCCCGGCATTGTGGCGGTCGTGGTTGGTTGTATTCACACCGTTGGTGGGCAGTTGCTGTGTAGTGAAGTCCCAATGGGGCAATATTCCCCATTTGCCACCCCAACAGGTAATTTTCGCCGCCACGGTTGATCATGCAGATGACGCCCATCTCATCTGTCCTCGTCTCGGTCACAACTGGCCCGATTATATCCCGAGAGCGATAGCATCCGATCCTTTGAGGCTGAATCTGGCCAGCAGAAGGTATACCGATGAGATGCGTCGAGTGAAGCCACACATTCCGATGGGACGTGATCTAACCCAGACACTTTCAGATGCCGACGGTCAACCCCCCACAGTGGGGCGCGCCACGCCTGGTCGCGGAAGAATTAAATCATATCCCATGACGATTCAGGATAGCTACAGCGCACTACATATACCCCAATCATGAACCCCGCGCTGTCCACCTTCATCCTGAAAGCCACGCCAGACAGCATCCTGCACCCCTCGCCCACCATGAACACGGCCATCCCCCTCAACACCGGCGCCACAATCCCCGCCCTGGGCCTGGGCACATGGCAGTCTCCGCCAGGCGAGGTGAAGAAGGCGGTTATCCACGCCATTGAGTCGGGCTACCGCCACATCGACTGCGCCTTCTGCTACCAGAACGAAGACGAGGTCGGCGAGGCATTGAAGGATGTCATCTCCCGGGGAATCGTGACGCGCTCCGACCTCTTCATCACAAGCAAGCTGTGGTGCACCTTCCACACCCGCGTCGAAGAAGGCCTGCAAAAAAGCCTCGACCTGCTGCAAACAGACTACGTCGACCTCTACCTCATGCACTGGCCCGTCCCCATGAACCCCAACGGTACCACCCCTCAATAACCGGAAATAACAATCATCCAAATCGCAAACTTATCCATACCCCAGGCAACCACCCCCTCTTCCCCAAACTCCCCGACGGCACCCGCGACATCGACCACTCACTAACCCACCTCGACACCTGGCGCAGCCTCGAACGCACCATCCAAGCCCACCCAGACAAAGTCAAGGCCATCGGCGTCGCAAACTACTCGGCCAAATACCTCTCCAAGCTCCTCGCCATCGCCACCATTGTGCCCGCCGTAAACCAGATCGAAAACCACCCTCTGCTCCCCCAGCAGGAAATCGTCGACCTGTGCCGCGAAAAGGGGATCCACGTCACCGCGTACAGCCCGCTGGGCAGCACGGGGTCGCCGCTGTTTGCGGACGAGGATGTACAGCGCGTGGCGGGCAAGCATGGCGTTGGGCCGGCGGCGGTGTTGCTGAGCTACCATCGTACGTTGCTTGATTATTTTGTTTTATTCGCCGCCAACAACGCAATTTCACCGCTAATGCTCGGCTGTAGTTGCGCGCGGGTCGTCGGTGCTCGCCAAGTCAGTGACGCCGGCGCGCATCGACGAGAATCGCGCGCTGATCAAGCTGGACGGCGAGGACATGGCGGCGCTGGAGCAGGTGCATGTCAAGCGGGGGATAACGCGGTACGTGTACCCGCCGTTCGGGGTCAACGTCGGGTTCGCAGACAAGGACGAGGGCCTAGATTTAAGCGGGTAAGGTCTATGTACTTGTATATATATATATTGCAATGTGAAATATCGAATCACCGCCCCATCCACCCACCATCCACAGTCACCACCTCGCCGCTAACATAGGCACTCGCCGCGCTTGCAAGCCACACCACAACGCCTTTGAAATCGTCGCCAGCACCCCAGCGCCCCGCGGGAATCCGGTCCAAAATGCTCTTGGCGCGTGCCTCGTCCGCAATCAGCGCCTCGTTCATCTCCGTCGCGATATACCCCGGCGCAATCGCATTCACGCACACGCCCTTGCCCGCCCACTCGTTGGACAGCGCCTTGGTCAATTGTCCCACGCCCCCCTTGGACGCTGCGTACGCGGGCACCGTAATGCCGCCCTGGAACGTCAGCAGCGACGCGACGTTGATGATGGCGCCGCGGCGGGCGCCGGGTAGGTCGGCGGGCTGGGCGAGCATGTGGGCGCCGACGTCGCGGGCGAGGGTAAACACGGCTGTCAGATTGACCTGGAGCACGGCGTGCCAGTCGGCATCGGGGAATTGGTGGGCGGGGTGGCGGCGCTGGATGCCGGCGCAGTTGAGGAGGATGTGGATTCGTGGGTGGTCTGCGAGGATAGTAGGAAGAAGGGGGGTGAGGGAGTCGGGAGAGGCGAGGTCGGCGGTGTAGATTGCTGCTGTGCGGCCGAGGGCTTGGATGGCGGATTTGGTGGCTTGGTTGGAGGTGTCGCGCTGGGGAGTTAGTTGGGGATAGGATGAATGGGGGCAGAGGTACTTGGATGAGGATGATGTCTGCGCCGGCTTCAGCGAGGGCAATGGCCATGGATTGCCCGATGCCTCGTGTACCGCCTGTGACCAGGGCGGTTTGGCCCTCGAGGGAGAAAAGCTGTTGGACGGTGGGCATGGTGGGTGGTGGAGGAGTGCAGGTGAAGCAAGACGGAAACGACGAGAAGGGTCTCGGATGAGGAGACGAGACAATCAAGCCAAAGTCAATCAAGCCACCCGTCTCCCAAAATTTTGTCGGCTCATTCTCCAACAATTTAGTATCCTGGTATTTGATTAGTCGGAACTCACTCGGAACTACCCCTCCTCACCGTCGGCATTTGATCCGTATCCCACTTTCAAACGCCGACGAATCTGCTCCAACAATTTATGGCCCAAGTATTCTGAGACAGTACAACAACACATACAGCAATGGCAAACCCCGGTTCCGACGTCTCACCGCGACAGATCCGCGCGTCCGTCCTCCACGGCGCCAGAGATCTGCGAATCGTTCGTCTCCCCTTCACTCCTCGCACCCACCTACTGACTCCCCAGGAATCCCGATCTATATTTCCTCCAGGCCCCAAGGAAGTCCAAATTAGCGTGCGTAGCACGGGTCTCTGCGGCTCCGATCTGCACTATTACCGTCACTATCGCAATGGCGACATCATCGTCCAAGAACCCATGTCCCTCGGTCACGAATCCGCAGGCATAGTCGTAGAAGTTGGGTCTGAAGTCCAGGATCTAAAAGTCGGCGATAAAGTGGCGCTCGAGGTCGGGCTGCCGTGTGAATCGTGTGATAGATGTACTGAAGGGAGATACAATATATGCAAAGCTATGAGCTTTAGGAGTAGTGCAAAGGCGTTTCCACATGCGCAGGGCACGTTGCAGGATCGCATCAATCACCCAGCGGCGTGGTGTCACAAGTAAGATGGCGTTCTATTGGAAGGGGTTTGCTGACCGCAATAGACTCCCGGAAAGTGTTTCGTTAGACCTAGGCGCAATCCTCGAGCCGCTGGGGGTGGCCATCCAGGCCTCAAAACGAGCACAGCTGGCACCAGGCGCAACAGTATTGGTCTTTGGAGCTGGTGCAGTGGGCCTACTTGTCGCTGCCATGGCCAAGATATCTGGTGCGGGAACAGTGGTCATTGCCGACATTGATCAGGGGCGAGTCAACTTTGCCGTGGAGAATAAATTCGCACACCGAAACTACACTGTTCCGATGAAACGGGGTGCAACAATAGAAGAGCAGCTTTCCATTGCCAAAGAAGTGGCAGCTGACATTGCAAAGACAGACAAGGAGAGCGGCGGCCAGGTTGGTGAGGTAGATGCCGTATTTGAGTGCACTGGCGTTCCTTCCTGCGTGCAGGCATCCATATTCGTATGTCGACCATCTCTACGCATGGCCACTCTGACAGTATTAGGCAACTCGCCCAGGCGGCAAACTCCTACTCATCGGCATGGGTACGCCAATTCAAACACTTCCCATCTCCGCCGCAGCCCTCAGGGAGGTCGACATCATGGGCGTGTTCCGGTATGCGAACACATACCCCACTGGCATTGAGGTAGTATCGAAGCAAGGGCCAGACTATCCGGACTTCAGCAAGCTAATCACGCATCGCTTCACCGGACTAGAGGCCGCGGAAGCAGCATTCGACATGGCCGGAAAGACGAAAGATGACCAAGGGAATTTAGTCATCAAGGTGGTGCTGGAGACGAGTGAAGAGAAAGCAAGTCTGTAGATGCTTTAGACTAGCCAATCACACAAATACTGAATACCTGCGGTTTCTCATTCCTTGCCAGACGACTACTCAAGGCGCGTCATACCTAATCCGGTGTGGGAAAGCGAACTGAGTGGATTCTGAAACAGGAAATTTTCCCCATTTGGGCATCATCGACTACATTCCATTTTGAAGGTTTATACAACACCTTTGGAGAAGATGGCGATGTCGGTACGAGACGATGGTTGGTGTTCTGTGTCCCCAAGTCTTTCTAGATCCAGACGCCATCGCAACGGCAGACGTAGCGGTCGTATGTCTCAGGAGCATGCATATGAGTGAGGTAGCAACAGTGCAAAAGAATGGGAGACATGGAGATGGCGTATGCAGTGCAATGAGGTAGGAGGAGCTCCAGAAGTAGCAGCTGTCGTGGACCGTGAGAGCTAGCAAGACCACCTCTTGGCAGATATGCCAGTCACGCATACACGCATGGCCTCTCTACAATCCACATCCCATCACCGGGCATCCGCAATAGCCCAAACAGTCCGCAAACTCTGCATCGCCGTCTCAGGCTTGAGTAGAATGGGCGCCCGCCATGCGAACCATTTCCCCCACCGCAACCCCCCAAGGCCGAACTCGTGGCCGCCTTCACCCCAGACAACAAGGAGGTTGTATGGGCCCAGGCCAATCTCAAGCTGCGGGGCGTCAACATCTACACCGACTTCGACGCCATGCTGAAGCACGAAGGGCATCGAGGCAGTGTGTGTTGCAACAGTGACAGCCGCCCACGCAGAGCAGACCATCAAGGCCATCGGCGCCGGCCTGCACGTGCTATGCGAGAAGCCCCTAAGCACTACTCTCGAACATGTTGTCTTGGTCTTGATATTCCATGATACAATTCAATGTAGTAACAATTCACGACGTCGATCTCGCGCCGTGGTTCCCCGCCGCCAACGGCGCTGTGCCGCACGTCAAAAGCGTCGTTGCATTCGGCGTGACAGTCGTGGAGCCCGGGCTGGCACGCCACGGCCATGTCGACAATGACGTCGGCGTCGGCGTCGTCGAGTTTTTCGACGGCCAGATTGCCTACTTTTATGGCTCACGCATGAATGCTCCTGGCCAGCACGATATGACGGAGATTATTGACACCAAGGGCAAGTCGCGCGTCAATGCTAATCCGGCGACGGGCTTGCTGGAAAGCCATTTGAGCACGGGGGGTCCAGTGCGATATCCCCCAGAACTATTATGAACGGTTTGAGCATGCGTTTGTGGAGGCGAGGCAGTTTGCTGAGGCCGTTGAGATTGGGGCGGCGCTGTAGGATAGTCTTTGCAGCGAGCGCAGGATCAGTTTCGATGTCGACAAACACTCTCATGGCCAACTTGTAAAAGAAGCAGTAGATAGATTTCAATCTACAACCTCTCCTTTCTCAACTGCGCAAGTGTCGCCTTGCCCGCCCGACTCTCGTTCGGCCGCCCCAACTCCTGCGATATCCACTCGCCCACCTCCGCCAACCGCTCCATATCCACCCCCGTCTTCGCCCCTAGACTATGAAACAAGTGCACCAAGTCCTCCGTCGCCACATTCCCCGTCGCCCCCGGACTAAACGGACACCCGCCCAGCCCCGCCACCGCCCCATCAAACGTCCTGACCCCATGCTCCAGCGCCACAACACTATTCACCAGCGCCTGCCCATACGTGTCGTGCAAATGCAGCGCCACGTCACCCATATCGACGCCCGCGGCGCTCAGCACCTTCAGCAGCTCCCCCGTCTTCCCCGCCGTCCCCATCCCCGTCGTGTCCGCAACCGATATCTCCGCAGCCCCCATTTCCAGCAGAGAGATGGCGAGCTCGGCCACGGCGTGCGGATCGACGTTGGGCCCTTCGTAGGGGCATCCGAGGGCCACGGAGATGTACGCGCGGACACTGAGGTTTAGCGTTTTGGCGCGGGCGAGGATGGGCGCGAAGCGGGTTAGCGAGTCGGCGATGGAGCAGTTTGTGTTTTTTTGGGCGAAGGATTCGGTGGCGGCGGTGAAGATGGAGATTTCGTGCGCGGGCCGGGGGGAAGAGGAAGAGGAGGAGGATTGGGATTCCTTGTGTGGTTGGGCTTCCCAGGTTTCGAGGAAAGCGTCGAGGCCGCGGGTGTTGGGGAGGAGCCATTGGTATGTTATGGGGTGGGGAGGTGGGGGGGCTGTGAGGGTGTGCTGGAGGATGGAAGAGGAGTTGGCCATCTGTCGATGTGTTAGTCGAGGTATACGCACGCAAACAAATACACAGATTTATATATATATCGGTCTCCAGTCCTGAGGAGCATACCTGCGGCACCCACTTGGGCGAAACAAACGACCCAGCCTCGATAGTCCGCAGCCCCGTCTGCGCCAATTTATCCACTAGCTCGATCTTGGTTGCTACTGGAATCGACTGCTTTTCATTCTGGAGCCCGTCTCGTGGGCCGACTTCGACAATCCGGACGTGGTCGCCGCGGTTGGTTGCGGCGGTTGCAAAAGCGCGTGGGTGGCATGGATGGCGAGCAGCGAGACGAGCCGAGCGTAGACAGACGAATTTGGAGGACATGGTGGAGGATATCACGGCGTGGTGGAGTAATTATTGCAGCTCAATACACCGCAGGTTGCTGTGCAGAGCCGTGGCGGCGGTTGTGGGGAACCAACACCGAGGTAGCGCTTGGACGCTTGGACGCCGATCAACTTTCTCCCATCCATCTCCCACCGACTCGCATTGTTTCTGTCTTCCCCAGACTCCACAACCGCTTGTCGCATTTTCATATCGCAATAGCATCTCATCTAGATCGCGAGCAGTTGTTTCACCGGCTCCCTGCACTGCAGCCTTAGACGACATTACAAAAGTTTCACGCCAGATGAGGCAATCTCGGACCGCCTCCACACACGTCACTGTATACAAACCACCGTCCCAGCAGCAACAGGCCGAATTCCACCACTTTCATGCGCGTCTTGCTGCAGGTGAGGTTCGTTTTCAGTGTGTGAGACCAGCGCACAAGCGGCTAGGCGCCCGAAACAAACACAAGCAGCCGCCTTCTGCCCGTGCCCAATCGATGTCTCACGTGCCACTGTCAGCAATGTCCTGTACCCCGGATGTCGACAATGCTGACCGCTCTTCTTGTGCCTCGTGTCCGACAGCGCCGCCTGTGGGTCAGCCTGGGATGGCCCGGCGCCCTGCCCTCATGGCAGATAGAGCTCCAAACCTACTGCGCACAGTGTGCAGTGTGCACCACTTGCCGATTGATAGATTAAGCTCTCGTGAGAAGGGACGCACTCGCCCTTATTCACCACGACCACATGCAGCCGCGGGACCATGTCATGTTCATGTTCGCATTCAGACTGCCCCGGTCGGTAGCTTGCTCCCATTTACTGTGGTACCCTACAGTAGTGGATTCGCGGAGCAAGATCAAAGTGTTTCAGTATCGCGGCCGGAAGAATGCTTCGGTGAAATTTGGCTTCTCGTACGGGCGTTTAGGGCCCGCTCGCTTCGGGGTCGATGGTTCTTCGCACAAGGATCGGGCATTTGCTTTTGTATTGTCCAGATGTCGACATTGCTGCTGAATTTTCAGCCTCAACAAACATTGCCTTGTCGACTTGTGGTTGTCGTTATCTCGCCGGCCAGATGTGGGCAGACTGCCGAGATCCGCATGAGGCTCTCTGCGAGTCAGCCTGCTCTGGCGTGCGGCTGGAGAACTAGCAAAGCCACGGGCTTGAAAATTTTCTAGAAGGCCATGAAGCTTTGCTTAGGTGCAAACACCAGCCGGCACACTCGTATCCCCAGACTCTCCTCTGCTACCCCGCGAAAAAGAGGCGGCAGCAGACCTGATGAGGAGTTCCTGCTCCAGGAACGGGAGGCTAGCCGTAGTCTCTCGAATAAGGCGTGCTGTCTGGTAGGACACGGTACATCTGCTGACGGGCAATGGAGAGCTTGTTACTTGAGACAAATCGGTGAGTGGTGGAGGGGCGACAGGGTGCCCGAGTTGTACCTGTCGCCGATGCGTGTCTGACTTGGCTCTCACGTGCGCGTGGCCTAAAGGAGAGGGAGCTAGAGGGGGGCTAGGGGCGGGTGAAGCGCGCGCGATTTGCGATGCGCACGACGGTGTGGTTGGTCACATGGCGGGCCAACTGGAAGAAGTCGAGGGACAATAGCCAGGGCGGAGTGGCGTCCTTGATTGGCTGCACTAGGCGAGGAGAGTGAAGGACGGAAAGAGAAGCGTTGCACGCCAGACACAGCTTCATCGCACACAACACAACGGCCACGGCGAGACAGGCTGCCCGGAGGCGTGGGGGCACAGTGAATGACGGTGGTCATAACGCGCTCTCATCGCAGCCTGCTGCCGGCATGGCCTGTTATCTGCCACTGCAGCAGAGGGTCAGCTCAGCAGCACCGCCAGTCTGGTTCCGCCAAGAGGCTGCGGAGCAGGCGACCACGACGAGCGAACCCTCTCTGTCACTCTCGTAGCCGGGCAAAATACGGCTTCGCAACTGCATCCACGATGTCATCGCAATATTCTGCGCTGGTATACTAGCCGGTAGCGATCGCATCGCGTGCGCCTGCACGGAGATTGCTGCACGGCGGCATTGCCTACACCTCCTTACACCCTCGCTACCCAACTGGGCGACAGACTACTCGCTGCATCGCTCGCATTTCACTCATTTCGCGCTGCCAATGACGCACCGCACCGTTTTCCACTCGGCTTCGATGCAGCCTCCTAGCGGCAGGCTGCTCTGCTCGGTCGGCTCCGTCTGGCCTCTGCATGCTGGCCCTGACGCTATCAGCAATGCTGGCAACAGTGGCTTTGCAGATTGCGGACGCCTGCCAGCCGAGCAAGCCCATGACGGCTGTCGCAAAGACAAGCTCTCTCAGTGGCTGCTCGTCTTAGCTGCTCCGAGGGCTAGCGGCCGGTAGCAGATCGTGCCCGTGCCAATCACCCATTGGTGGATGTATCGTGGCGTCCAGCCTTCTCCGTCCTGCAGACGGCCACTGTCGCCATCCATGATCAAAGCTTTGCCAGGGTGCACCGACGTTTCCACGATGTAACCCGACCAGAGGCCCTATCGGACCTGCAATACGCCGGCCGTGTGTGGGGTGCTAGTAGGGGTTGCCACAGTCCATAGCCTCGCACCCACCGCTCGAACATGCGGGCACAGGGCCTACTCGCTGCAGCCCACATCCTTCATGCACATCTCAAGATGACCTCCTCCGCTCCCAATATCCTAGCCTCCAGAATGCCGCGGTATCTTGGATCCTGTCCCTTGGCATCCTTAAACCCTGTTTGCTAGGGCCCTGACCTTATCAGACCCGGCCCAAGCTGCTTGCCCTGCCTGTGGTCCAAAATAATACTTACCCACCGTGACGCGCCTTCTATGCTCCATTGAGTATTGCCCCTCGTCTTTCTGTTTATTCGGTTGATATCCATATTATACACGATCCACATCCTGCATACCTTACTTTGACAACTCCTTTATACACCTTGCCCATACATACTACCATGGCCGTCTCTCCCACCACCCAGGCCGCCGAGCCACAGAAGGTCGAAAACACTGCCAACAATGCTGCCGCTGCCCCACCCAGGAAACGCAGAAGAAGGGCACCTGCCACTGGAGCCACTGAGGACTGCTTTTCATGCAAAAAACGCCAAATAAAGTGTGATCGTCGACGTCCATACTGTGGGCAGTGCGTCGAAATCGGCAAAGAGTGTTCCGGCTACCGTACCACTCTGACCTGGGGAGTCGGCGTTGCGAGCCGCGGAAAGCTGCGAGGCCTGTCTCTGCCCATAGCAAAATCGCCAACACAGCCTACGACCCAAGAACCAAAAACTCAACCACGCAAGGATTCTACCGCCTCCACCAGCACTGTCTCAACCTCCTCAACCTCCACCACCACACAGCAACGACATGCATCCAGCTTTGGTCCCCGAGGAAGCATCGATTTTGGAATCCACTCGCCTACTAGCCCCACTACCCCAAGTCTATATTCCCAACCGCAAGAATATCAGTATTTCAGTGCTACGAGTCCGATCCCAATACCGTCTCCTACCACTCCCATGGGCTTCCCCATGCCGCAACATGGCGACCACTTTGACTTCTTGCGCCCCCATTCCAAGATGGGCCGACCTCAGGCGCTAAGAGGCCCTCTCCAGAGGTTGCAGACCACCCTCCACTTGCCCTATGAAGAACATGGATTATCAGCGTCATCCGCCTCACTGGGCACCTATAGTGACAGCGACTTCCCATCCCCCGGTGAATTCCCACCCACCCCTGTTGATGAGTTTCCGTTTGCGGATCCCTCGATGCGGTACCCTTCTATCCACTCCCATGACCAAGCCCCATTTGGCTCGTTGGACAGCTTCTTTCTCAATGAAGCTCCTCGCCCTCTACCCATGGCTGACGACATGAGCTCGAGCGTGAGCTCCGACCAGAGCCTGCAAGACTACGCCGAAGTCAGCTCTGCCCAGCAAACCATGGGCCCACCGGCATTTCCGGATATTTTCAGTGAGGGAGAGATGAGCTCAAGTTTCAGTGGGTTTCAACCTGGCTTTTCCTTTCTTCCCTCGGAGGGTACGTTTTCCTTTGGCTCTGGCCCCCTGTCTATAGACGTATTGTCGCTCACCACTTCTATTCCTCAGAGTCTTGCAATCGCTTCGCCCCTTTCCCAGCGGATGCTATACCATCTGGACTACTACGACAAATTTATATGCCCGGTACTGGTGGCTTTTGATAGCCCTTCCAACCCATATCGCATGCACATTATCCGCTTGGCCATGACCAACGAGGAGCTACAAAATGCCATCGCGGCCCTCGCCACTAACAACATGCGCATGCGGGGCGGCATCGAGGGACGGCGACTGAGTGTTCCCCAAGACTACCGGTTGATACCGGAGCACGCGTACTCGGAAATGACCACGCAGGAGCTTCGCGAAATGCACGGTCAAGCGACCGACGAGGAAAAGCACTACAAAAGTACATCAATCGCATTGCTCAACAAGAAACTGGTCGACTACACCGATTCGCAGGACGACTCTGTGCTCGCGACGCTTCTCATCCTTTGTCTCTTCCATGTTTGTGATTCAGGATTTACCAAATTCAAGACGCAATTAGCAGGTGTACAAAAGCTACTGAGCTTACGGGACAGTAGTATACAGTCGGATTTTGTTGGGTGGATCGAAACTTTTTTTACGTGGTTTGATGTAATGACGGCGGCTGTGAATGATCGCGAGATCGAGGTCCGGGGCGACTCGCTGGGCATGATGAATTTAGGATCAAACTTGGGGCAGATGGAACACCACTCTGGATGCGAAGGGCGGCTATTCAAGCTGATTGCACGGCTTGGTAGGCTAAACCTCCTGAGCCAGAATCGGCCAGTCCGCGATACTGACGACACACCCACCTCTTCACCTCGGGCGAAGAAAATGAACGACTTTTACTCTTTCAACTTTGACAACGTCGACGGGAACGGCTGGGGAACCCCCATTTATGAACAACAGAGTCCCTTCTCGCCGTCTACGCGCGGGGATCCACGCTCCGCCTTCTGGACTGAGTGGAACGACTTGCGCAGCCGGCTGCGGGAGTGGGAATTTGGGGCTCCGGGCGAAGTGCCCGCCAGCTCGTGCGATGCTGCATCGTCGCTCCTCACCATGTCACCTGCGCAAGCGGCGCTGTACCACATTAGCGAGAGCTTCCGGTACGCCGCACTGCTCTACATCGAGCGCCTGGCGCACCCTACGTTGCCGCCGGGCACGCACAACTTCCAGAACCTCGTCGCACAAGGGCTCTACCACATTTCGCAGATCAGCATCACCAGCTGCGTCAACAAGTTCCTCCTGTGGCCGCTCTTCATTGTCGGCACGGAGTGCGTCGACGCCGAGCACCGCGCCATTGTACGACAACGCTGCGTCGAGATCCAGCGCGAGTCCGGATTCTTCAATAATCTGTCTGGCCTCGAGGTCCTGGAGCGCGTGTGGCGCGAGGACGACGACGATGACGGCAAACACAAGCCGCTGCGCCCCGGGCCCTTTGGCTCCGTGCAGCAAGCCTTCCGGTGGAGAAAGGCTATGACCAGAGTCGACGGGGAGTACATTGTGATATGAAGTGCTACCCCATCGGAGCGGTTAGTCACGATCACACACCCATGTATGTAGTTATGATAGTATTGTACTTTAGATGCAAATCGCAGGCAGCCCTGCACTCACCCTCATTTTTTCCCTCCACGCGCCTCTGACCGCATGACAAGCTGTGTGGTCGCACAACTCGTCATCACCATCTGCTTCTGCTTACCTTTTTTTTTTGCCTAATGTAACACTTGCCCGCGTGATGCGCCCGTCGATCGCCGCTGATCGCGCCATACAGCCTCCCCTCCACAAAATAACAAAAGCATAAATACCTCAAAGTTAGTTCTCAGGTACCTACCCTACCAGACCACAACTCTATTTTCGCGTCGGCGTCGCCGCTGAGTGGATGCGAAACAGTTGGTTGGTTGGTTAGTGGAGTGATTGGGCGGGCGCACGGGTGCACCGGATGGGCCACCCAGCTAACGCCGCAACGATCGGCAAGGTACGAGCGCCTCCATGGCGCGCGCACCCCCCCGCCAATGTAGGTACGTACATACACCACTTGGTGGGCTTGGCCCCCTTTCATTTCCTTTTTTTTTTAGGCTTTCCAAACGAATGGAGGGTGGGGTTTGCCCTGCTCTACTCTGCTCTGCTACTTGGTTAGTCCCCCAGGGTTTAGACTTATTTTAACGAGATAGGAGAGGGCGCATATATCTTAGATCAGATCGGATCGCGCCCCCCGTCGCGTGAAGGCGAGGCTAAAACGCGTTGTTTTGATTTCGTTGCTTGGTGCTACGGGCCAATAGGCGCGGGGGATTAATAGTTCTACACCCTCTCTGTTGCTATAACTGGCGTGAAAAGGGGTGTAAGTAGGTAGGTAACAACGGGGGGTTATTTTTTTTTTTTTTTTTTCAACCATGTTGCTATCAATCGGGCACAAACTTCCCTTTCACATGTGAAATTCGGGGACCGGAAAATTATAGCCTGATGGCGTAACATGTCCTGCTTGGGAGGGGGAACTGTGTTGCGGTTATCAATGAGTTTCAGATACTGGGGTCGGGGGGCGGAGATTGGGGTTTATGCGATGGGTGCGATTGACCGCGGTTACCGATGGTTATTTTTGTACGAGGGTAGACTTTGCTTGGTAGGATGTAGGCGTGTGTAGGGGTGTTCTACGTAGGGACGGAGGTGTGTACCAGACGTGATGGGTGTTCATGCGGTGGGTGGATACTAATTGTATTGGAATGGTGGCGAAAGGCTTGAGTAAGGCAGGAGATAGGAGTTGGTGCTGGGGCTTTGTTGTGGATAGTTTGAGCTATTGCGCGATTGGGAGTGTTATCATTCATACTTGTGGGTTTGTTGCCGATATTGGATGTCTGCTTAGTGATGTTGTAGAGAAAAACCTATTTTACGGCTTGGAAGTGAGCTGCGAAATAAATCAAATCCGTCGTAGTTTTGGTTGGAGATCTAACATCGCAGTACATATTTACAACCTCTAAGATAGAAACAAGTTTTGTAACAGCAATAGTACGAATCTTTTAGCAAGTCACGCACCTGTTCTTTGCGCCAAGAACACCTGACTTGAATATGAGCTGGGATGCAGTATATCCAGTGAACTACATGCCATGCTGAACTAGACAAACAACAATAATACACCCGTTATCCTGCTCCAACACAGATGATCAACAATCTTACTCTTTCACTACCATCACCTGCCAAAGTGACATTCTTTCACCTTGTGATTGGTCCATTGCTGACTCTCATTACGCCCCAAATACGAAGGGTTTTCTATCTAGTTCTCCTTCGGATATTGCCAAAATTTTTGTTCAGATCTTGTAAGTTTGTACTTTTCTACTCTTTGAGTAGTATACTCTAGATCACGATTAGGTTCGCGCGATTTGTTCACTGCCCCTTCGCGAGGAATAGTGTCAAGAGCTACAGACACGTTTTCCAGCATAAACCAGTATAAAATCTATACTCTACGCGACACACATCAAGAACCCGCACACCACCCATTACAGCCACCCCAGCAACGCCTCAAAATACCAGCTTGAAATACATTCCCAGCAGCACGTCCAGTCTCCACATGCACAGGATCCGAAGCCTGGGTTTGCGGTGGCCGAACAGAACCAAGTAGACCACCAAACACGTTCACCTGCATTGCCTGTGTACCCTCAACAGCCGGTCCCAAGCGCCAGGAGACAAGCAGTGGAGACGATGCTACCAAAGAACGGCACGGCACTCGCTCTGGCCACAACACGTGTGATTTTCCGGGGAACACTTTCTCGTACGTAAAAAAGACACCACTCCGCAGATCTACAGTGGGTCCAAGGGGGTGGTCTCCCTTTTCCCCCCAAAAAAATAAAAAATAAAAATAAAAATAAAATAAAAACGTACTTGCGGGATACTGGATTATAGTTTTACGACGAGTTGGTATTTTGTGCTATATCGTCGTTGTGGTTGGCCAAGACTGCGAGTCGAAAGGTCGGCTCGAGTCACTGTTTTGGGCATGGTGATGCTTGAGAGCTGCGTCCGGAGGGAACCGCGTGTCCAACGCGACAAGGCCGTGGCAATAAAACGTACGAGGCGGAATCATTCTCTTCTGTCGCGGAATGCTCGTCATAGTTATTTTTTTTTTTTTTTTTTTTTTTTTTGGTGCCTGAGGCGCTGTGGGCATTGGTAAGCGACATAGTGGTGAAGTTCCAAGAACATCATCACCATCCATCCATCGACCAAAACAACAGTAGTGCTGCCCATCTGCAACAAATCCAACAGGTAGGTACGTACGCATGTATAACTAGGAACTTTATTGGCAAAGCACTTTTGGTGCCACAAAACCGAGCTCCGTTACGAATCCTTCCCTGTTTACCCGGTTCCAGGCGTGCACCTATTTCTCAATCATGACATCACTACGGCATTCCTATCGCATCAAATTATCAAAGCACATTACCATAAGTCCACTGCTGCGTTCCACTCCTGGGAACATCGCTCCACGTCCCTTCGTATCCTTATCTTTTCCCCTCCCCCAAGCACCAAGGGCAGTCTCAATGCGCCCTCCAAGGATTCCGGATTCCATCGGTGCCTGCACATGCAAACTGGGTCCGCCGCCACGCCCGCCTTAACCGGCCCCCGTTCTACCAATTTCCACCACAGCAATGCACGCACGTTCCATTTCCCCCTCTCTCCAAGCTTTCCCTTTTTTTTCCTGTCTTCGTTCACACATGTCAGCCTGCTCCGTATCCAGGCTACTTCTCTCATTTGTCTGGACTTTGGGCGGTGCAAGATGTTGATATACCCCTGTGGAGACTATTGCGTTAGCCTCCGATGCACGTTCTAGTGGTCGAACATTCGCTGCGCTAGTACGAGGGTAGATGCCGCTCTTCCATCTCAGGGCAGCGTACCTGTGGACGCTGAGACGATGGCCACCAATTTGGCATCGCACATCCCGATGAAGGCATGGAGACAGTGGTAGGTGGATTTGCTCCATGAAGATACTTGCCATGTCGTGCGAGGTGCACGTTGTTGAGCAATTCTACTATAGCATTGCGCACGCACATCCCAGGTCACCGAGTGCAAGACGTGATCGATCGCTGGGTGCTCTCCCGCCACGCTGCACGCACCCCGGCCCTGTCCAAATGAATGATTCTGCACAGGTGGGGGGCTAGCTCTGCTTCAATCACATACGCGCAGCGACATCAATAGCTCAATCGATAGCTTCACATGCGGCGTGAGGGGTAGCCGCGGATACGAGTGAGAGAGGCATGGGACATGTGAGAGCAGCTTACTGCGTGTTGAAGAGAATCACAGCGTCGCACCAGGGCCTGAAACAGCGTGTTGGAGCCTCGCAATCGTGGATGTGGCTAGCGCCAGTGTTGTCGCTAATTGACTTAAGGATTGATTGTTCAGGCCGCCTATTCTTTCGCTATCGTCTCTTGTCTAAGCATGATACGTCTAGCCCCGCACGTAGCCTGTCCTTTCCGTCCTATGCCTCAAGATGGCGAATGCCGTCTAGCTTCGGCTACGCAGGGATTAAGGCATGTGCGGGGAGCTGTCAGGAACAACCTTCGAGAAGGTGGGATGTGATGAAGGAGGGTGAACTAGTGAGCCGTTGTGTGTGGCTTGTATTTGGCTTGCCGGGTGCTTGCAGCAGTACTTTGTATTCGCTTCTGCCAGCATCATGGTGGTGAGATAGCAATCCATGCCAGCGGGGTACAACCTGCTTTTGGAAGGTCGATGTTGCAATCGCTAAAACGCATGGACGGCACGAAGCCGCTACTTTTCGCACGGCTAATCGAAAGGCTGATCTGGTACGGTCGGCGACCTGATGCGGGAAGGGCGGTAGGGTTATGGATTTTCGGAGTATTTGTCTGTTCGCGGCATGACCTGCAGTCCACGACAGGGCTCATTGATTGATCTTCAGGGCAGACAGCGATGGGAAAAGGACCGATTACATCCAAACGCCATAGCGAAGACTGTCCGAATATCAGTACATTCCCCTACAAGCTCATCTCATCTTCCTCCTTGTAGCTGACTTTTGCCGTAGCCCTGCCAGACTTCTTACGTGGAGGCGCCGGCCGTGCAGCTCGCTTCTGCGTGTCTGGAGCCTCGTCCTCCGTCCCTAAATCACTTAGTTGAGGAGAGCTCAGATGTTCTTCATCATCCGATGACAATGGCGTGGGGACGGATTTGGGCGCCCTCGTCTTCGCTGAGCTTGCTGCCCATTTCGCGGCAGGCTTCTTGGCTGCTGTCTTCGCTAGTGTTTTATCTTCAGCAGCAGGCTCACTTGTGACTGATGCCTTTTTCCCTGCTGCACCAACCTTGCGCTTTTTACTAGCATATGCGGTGGTGGCCTCGTCTTTCTTCTTGATAACGCGTTTTGGGGGTCTAAGCCATTCCTCCATACCTGGAGGCCAGTACACTCGTCCCTCTGGCCCTCCCATTCCAACCTCGTCATCTGGAATGGGTGGGGGAAGGACGTCGTCTTCCTCAAGCTCTTCCATATTTGCTCCATCATCACCGTCGACCATCTTCTTCTTCGTGCTCTTCTTGGCCGCCTTCCTAGGCTTTGGCTTCCAGGGCTTGTTTTCGTCTTGTCGTTGGTGCTGTAGAATATCGTTGAAAGTGTCGAAGCCAGGCAGTTTGAAGGTCCGCATCAACTCAAACACGGCTTGTTCTTTATCCTTTGCCTCGATCATCAAATCCATGGTATCGGGACATGGAGGAAAGGTCATTACACGGGGTGAATGCTTCCTGCGCTTTGTTCGGGTTATGGCATCCGGGCACGACTCTGAGTAGTGCATCTTAGGCGTGATGCCCTTCCTCCTCCATGTTTCGAGGATGGCAGGATACAGATCCATAATGTCCTTTGTGCCCTCTCTAATCTGGGTCTCGTCAAAAAGGATGTTGTGATGATGGTAGTCAAGCACAAAAGGTATATTCAACTCCTGGCATAGAGGTAAGATTTCGTGAACACACCATACGACATCATCATTCTCCAGTACGAGGCGATTCTTGACACTCTGTGGCAGTTTAGCATAGTTCTCCTTGAACCTCGCAATCGCTGCTGGTTTATCCCCGTAGGCGCCCCCAAGATGCAGTATCATGACAGCATCACGATCCTGCTGTGGTGGCAGCTTCAGCAGAGAAAGCATCTCATCATGATACTCGAGATCCCGGATAGCATTGTCGATGACTTGCTTGCGCGGAGAGCCCAATTGCGTGAACTGGCCTGGATGAGTGGTGACCCTATGCCCCAGCTCCGCAATTACTTTGCCAGCTTCTCGAAGCGTGTCTGCAGCAAATGGCTCCAGCTTGTAGCCGTATTCATCGTGGCTTGCGAAGGGGAAGATCTCACTACTTAGGCGCATAAACTTGATGCCGTACTTGTCGTTCCAGCGTATCATTTTTGTAACATCACGCGCATTGGCAAGGCCTATTTCCTCGACATATCGTATGCCTCTTGCTACGTCCGCCGGTTGGTCCTTGTCAGGTCGATTCTTTGTAGCATGCTCGGGCTGAGAAGGGTCTTTTAGGGGATGCCGATGCTCAATAATGCTTGCGATGCGGCATGTTCTAGAACTGAACACAGGAGGGTTTGAGCTGCGGAGATATGTGTTCAAACAAGCCTAGTAAGCGCTTTAGCTGAGTACTTGGAACAATTTCTTGGGGTGCCTACATAGCCCAAGCGCCCTTTCCATGGCAGTGGTAGGTAGTCAGAGTTGACAGGTGGAGGTCTCGACAAGGCTTCCTTGACCTCTGATTCATCTTCGTCAGGATCCTCTTCTGCTTCGGGATCTTCCGCTAACATATCCTTCCCAGTGGCGGCAGTACCACTCACCATTCCATTGTTTTCTTCGGGCTTAATCTTCACGGGTGTGACAATCTTCTTTCGTTTGCCCTTACCAACAACACTTTTAGAGTTCGGTGGGGCCGTGTCCGCAGTATCATCCGTTACGCCATTGTTCATCCCAGGCTGTAAAGGACCACACTCGCGCCCATCAGGTGACGCCCTCAACGCAGTGACGCCATCAAGCACCTCCGGATTGACGTCAGGATTTGTGCTCACTACCGCACCCCCACGGGCAGACCGACGACGCGTCGGCTCAGGCTTACCATTCCCGGCCCTGGATGGTAAAGGAACCTCTGAACGGCGCATCTTTGATCTGCGGGTTGTTGGAGCATCGGTCTCTGTGGACAATGCAGCAAATCCCGTAGCGCGTACCCTTTTTGCCATATCCGAGAGAAATGCGGGTGCACGATAGCCTTGGCCCGAAGCTAGGATGGCGCTGTGTAATGCGCGATGTGTGACACGAAGGCTGGCGGTTCGGAAGGTGTGTAGCATAAATCTTGGCGGTCAAGTTATGCCCCGCTGAAATGTCGATGGAGGAGAATGAGATGAGACGGGGTCGAAGGGTCGATTTGCTTTTGCCATTTTGTCATATTAGTGCGTCAAGATTCGCGACGACGTCACTGTTTATATATATGTAGTCGAGGAGGCGTGCAGATCGGCGGCGCCGGGATCGGGAGTCGATAAGCGAAAGATGCTCCGCAGGGGTCTATCTGAACCGACTTTTGAGGTGAGGCTGCACGACAACACGCAAGCGACGGGCAGGGGCGCAAATAGCGTTTGCATGGATTGCTAGTGATGATATGTTTCCAGGTCTCTTTGGTGGGGTTTCTTTTTTTGGGTTTTTCGCTTCTGTGAGCGTTAGTGCGGCATGCCTTGATGACCTGCGCATTCGCGCTAAGACATGCATATCCTATGAATTCTCAGTGTTACTGGATTTGGTGCTGAATGCGTGGTAATTGAATATTGTATTGATAGTCCAATTATGTAGAGCTCAACCTTGAGCAAAGTCCAGGCTTCCTTTTCCAACCGTTGAAGGTACCGCGTCTGGGCCTTTTTGTTGCCTCAATTTCTCCTCAAACTTGGCGAATTCCTTCATGGCCACCTCCTCTTCCTGGTCCAGGACCTGTTCTACGCCCTTGACCTCCTCGATGTAATGCATCAGCATGCTTTCGATGCCGTTCTTAAGTGTGACTGTACTCGAGTCACAAGTTCGGCACGCGCCTCTGAGCTTCAGCAGGACTTGCCCGTCATTGAAGCCTCGGAATTCAATGTCTCCCCCATCCTCCTGGATTGCAGGCCGTACTCGTGTTTCTAGCAGCTCTTTGATCATGCCAATTACTTCATCATCGTTCTCGTCGTATGCGAGGCTGTCCACCTCCTGGCCGCCTTGCCCTTGTTCGCCGGCTTTGGCGGCTACAGTGTTGACAATAGGCTGTCCACTAGTCATGGATTCGCTGATGATGGCGAAGACCTCGGGCTTAACATGTGCCCATGGGGTTGCGCTATCTTTTGTGACTGTGATGTAATCGAGGCCCAGGAACACGGACGTGACTCCATCGATGTTGAGGAGTTGGGCAGCGAGCGGGGAGGGGTGAGGGGGGGCAAGTGTAGAGCGTGGATTGAGGTATTCGAGGAAAGGCGATGCTATGGACTCGGGGAGCACGCGTTGGTTGGGGTTGAACTTGAGGGCCTGTAATTCGACTATCAGTATGGCTCGGTTCGCTTGCAGAGGGTCCTAACATCAGCATTCGGCGTAGGTTCGGTTTGGATGAACATAGACCGTCGCGCAACTGTTACTCCCGCGAATACAGTGCCTCGCAACCCTCTCTGAACTCCTCTGGGTCTGTGTTGGAATGCCGACGCCGTAATTGGGGATGTTTTCTGGTGCAAGCATCTCGACGCCACCCTTGGCGCTTTCGTTTGGAGACATACAGAAGCGCGCGAAAGGCTGCGCATAGCTGTTCGGGGCACCATTGTCGAGGCCATTGTTGGTGTTGTGTCGAGTCGGATGGAGTTGTTAGGGACGGGTAATGAGAGGCTATGACAAATGTCGCTAACTATGACGTAGCTTGGCATTGCAGCCTCGACCACCCAGGGCAACTCCATGGGTAGCACATCTACTTTCATCATCGTGTAAACTTACGCGACTGTCCGGGCTATCGTATTATTTCACATTCCATAGGCAAAGTGATTCCTTTTCGACACTCGTCAAAGAATCTGTGCCCCAAACCGTAAGCAATTCATACCCCCTCAAATGCATCGTCGTTTAGTCACGTAGTACTACATGATCATCAAATATAAATACACACTGGCTTGAAATAATGAGTAGAGTGAATTGAGCTTGGAGGAATTTCCGTGCAAGTAGAAAGAGTCGTGTGATGATGGTTTGCAACATGGAGGTGCCCGAGAACGATACATTGAAAGGATGACCAAAGAAGCGTCCCGGACTCAAACACTCAACCCCCCCGCAAGCAGGTGATCAACCAGAAGCGGAAGCGGAGGCTCTCAGCAGACCAGCTCTCAGAGAGCAGCTTAAGAACTTGGGAGAGATAGATAAAGTAGCCAGCAATCCTGCCCCTGTGAGTATCAAGCACTCTTCATTATCGCGGCGTTCTGTCGCATCAGATGCAGAGGCGTGCCGAAGCCAACGCTCTTCCGGCAGCTCTGCTGTTTATCGCTTTACTTATCTTATTGATGCCGGGGTCTACATTCATGCCAAACCACCAAAAAAAACATTCGATACTATTGATGCAATAATCGACGCTAATCCCTCCGACAAGCGTCAGAAGCACCTTGCGCATGTATCTCGAAACTTCTCTGATGGCTATACGGAAGCTGACGGGACGCCACTTCCCCCTCTCCCGATGACCTCTCCGATCAAAACTCACCGTCCAGACCCGTCGGTAGGAACCAAAGCCGACGCTCTTATTTCCACTCTCGTCCTCAGACCCGAGCAGCATCCGGGCTGACAAGTTCCTTAAACAACTCCAGAATCCGTGCACTATGTATGATACTAGAACCGGTACTGATATCGGTGCCGGCCTCACGTGCGTCCGATCTCGCCTTTCCATTTGCCGTTGTCGAAGGCAATGTGTACTCAACTGGCAGATAGATATTTGAGGCGGAGAATCAAGCTGTAGCATTGGGTGCATGTGGTCTTAAGATTTAATTTTTGTCTGGATGAGCTGGTAAAGCGTGTAGTAGCAAGTTCTAATAATCAGCTAGCACCTGCGGAGAACTGATTCACACTTTTTTTTCTCTATCTGCACTGAAGGTCCTATCTACGAACTCTGGGTTCACTGGACCAGCGTCGAAGATGGCGTGCGCAAGTTTAATATGGCGCTTTCAAAGATCCGCCATGGAGTTTTACTGGAAGGTATAGAGAAATTATTTGTTGCTGCGGAAACATGTTGGTTGATTGGTAGTAGAGCGCCTCGGAAAGGTGGCAATGAAGGCAAAGACAGAACGCTAGCAGATCAGGACCAGGAACCACCTAAGTACTAAACCTTACAATTTCTTCTTCGGGTGCTTCAATCATTGGCCGGTACAAATCGTCAGGCTCTTGGTATGTTCCTGTAAAAAGGCCATCCATATATGGAAAGAGGATATTCCGTATCCTCCCAACAAGGCCGTTTAGTCTATCAGAGGCGGGGGGGGGGGGGAATTCATCGAGAATACCGGTGAACCTTTTCTTGTCCATTTGGCCGGTCTTGATGGCCGCAATCCTTGCATAGCTCCCTCTGTACCAACTCCGGAGATGACTGGGACTCGGAACGTGCCCTTGACCATCCCTGATGATCGCCCAGAGAAAGACATAGAAGAGAGCTTCTAGATCATGCTGGTATGTGTGTGGCTTGCCTTCAAGCACTTCAATGGCCATGAACTCCATGGTACCAGTCCGGTGTCTGGCTCCACTTGGACCACCATCGAGCTCTTTTCCGAGATCCAGATCGATAAGTCGACCTCTAGGATCTACTTCCGTTTTGGTTTGGTGATAATGACATTGTTGTCTGATATATCTCGATGAAGTATCTGTCCATCGAGGTACAGAGACCGATGCGCCTTGATGAAGTCGCAAAATGCCTCGAGAAGTTCCTTAACTGACTTGAACTCATGAATTGAACGTCCAGGAGGCGAAATAACAAGGTAGGAGAATATGCGATTGTCGAACAATCCTTCATCTTGAGACTCATTATCGGCGCAGTTGGATATCGGCTTGAGCTTCGCGAAACCATTTGTTTGAGCTTCAAGAGTCGCCGGATCAGATTGTCTGAGACTGCCAGGCCTTAACCGCTTGGACGAACTAGGTGGGAGCATCTCATCCTGTGTCTTTCTTTTCTGCCTAGACGACGATCCAATCGTCACTAGGCTGATACCGAGGGGATTCGACAGGAAACTATGTTTCCTCGACTGCATTTGACTGATGCAGTCTCTCTTGTCCGACCTGAATGTCTTCGGCTTTCCGAATTGCATTCCTTCTCGTAAGGTAGCAATCATTTCCAAGTCGCGGTGATAGGACAAATCCCCAACGCCCCAGACCTTTCTTTCCTTCGCCAGCCGCAAAATATCGCCCTCTGCCCTCCTTGAACTCGATCGCCATGCAAACTTGACCATATACTCCCAGTGCTGAGCCTTCTTCCTTTTGGCTCGATAACAAGCAGTCCCTCGACATACAATGGCCCGCTGAGAAGCAATAGGCGTATCTTCTAGATATAGCCGCTCTTGAACTTTCCTTTCGTCCTGCTTGAACTCGATGTATCTGCCAATCCTGTCTTCCTTGATGCAAGTATTCAGACCAAGCTCCTCATCAGACATGAGAGTGTAGCCAACCATAATCTTGATGAAGCGATGTGGATCACGATGAATGTCGAACTGCTCACTGCTGTAAAGACCTGCCAGATCGAAAACCCAAAGCTCCACGTACGATCCGCGAATGATAAAGCCGTGTAGGAAACGACGGGTAGGCTGGCTTGCAAAGACTTCACGGGCATTTCCGCAAACTTGAGTAACTCTGTCGTTTCCATTCCCCTGATTTTACTCTGCTTCAGCTCTCCTACGACTTGCACTTCTGCCCAATTGTGACGCCTCTCGTCGTTGGACGCATCGAATAGGGCCAAGAAGATATCGGGCTTACGTTTGCATTCGGAGCCTGCGAGAGGGAGGTTTGGCGACGCGTGATATGTGCTCCGCCGGTTCGTGATGAATCGATTCTGAAGTCCAAGGATCCAGTCTAGCAACGCGTCTTGCGATGGGTGTTCTGGATATTCAGTCCAACATCCGCCAGCAACTCGCGGATTCATTTTGTCCACGATTCGTTGGGCTTTGGCGGACCATGGCTTTCCTTCAAAGTACTTTTCACGGAAACCCACAGTATCCTTGTAGACGCAGCCGTTGATTTCTTGAAGAATTCGTTCATCAATATCGTCGTGAGTTAGTTCGTCGGCCCTTTGGGAGGAGATGGACCTGAACGGCGTACCGACGGGAGGTTCATTGAAAACGGTTGGAGGCGTAGCTACTTGATTGTGCAGTAGTAAAAACAGGGCTGCGAGAATCTCTTGATCTGTACCACTCTCAACTTTCTCAAAGAGTGGGAGGAACGATACGCTCTTGAACTGAGGGGACTCGACGTAGAGGCCAAGTTTGAAAAGATCCGTACGAATATTTCCGGTACCTCTACGGGAGGGAAGGACACCAGCAAATGGAGTCATTTGCATTGTCATGACGAGCTCAACCGCCAGCGCCTTGACATCTAATTCCATGAACTCGCCATCCACGTAAAGACTCGCCAAACGTTCATCCGAGCGCTTCCGGTGACATTGCCAGCAATACCGTCTTCTTCACATCGTGATTTCAGACGACTGCGAAAGGAACTCAGGTGCTAGCCGACAGGGTACTTGTTTATGATGTCGGAATCGGAATCAGAAATGCTGGACATTGTTGACGAAACGCGAAGCGCAAGGCAACCTGCGCAACACGATACAAAGCGCAGGGTTGACAAGATGGAACTTCGCGACGCAAACGCATGATGGAATGGGATAATGACAGAAGGAGTATATGCGTTCAAGAGAAGATGCATAAGCGATCCGTGACAACCGTGTAGCTTTGGCGCAGCCGCGGAACGCTTTCCCGCTCTCTCTCCACCAATCCAATCTTCGCCAACACCACATTCAGTTTTCCTTTTCCACTTTCAAGGACCTCACCCTGAGCTTGAGCCCAACGCGGGCTTTACATGGCCTCTTACGGAGCAAAGTGGCATTTTGCGATGGCACCGCGTAGAGAAACACCTCTGTTGGCATACATCGTCTCAGTAGAGTGCATGGTTGTATGTAGCGCTCCGGGAAACACGAACTCGAAAGCAATGTCCATAAAGCAACTCAGAATTTGCAATCCTCAGCCGCCCTCGTCATGATCATTATAGGCACAGGATCGAACGTGCTTATCAATCCCAGGCCAAAAGTTCTTAGCATATCGAAACAGTAGTAGGTTACTGTTTGTTGGTTTATAAGAGTTGAAATGTAAACAAAAATTACATCAGTTTACTCACTTCACGAATACACAGGGATCTCTCTCACACATGCATTGCAGAGCTGTCACGTGAGGTATCCCTCACCCTCACTTTCGAATTGCCACCTGCAAGGCTCCCTCGTTCACCTTTACTTAGCGTAGGCCCCACGCATGCAGCCTTCTTATACTTCGTCTCTGCGAACCTAGAAAACACCACCGCCAACCACCCAACGTCAAACAACAACTCGCGTTGTTGGCTCGGGTTTCGTGATGGCTCTTGAAACTCAGATGACATGCGCTGCCTGCGGCAAACTAGCAACAAATACGTGCGCCCAATGCAAGGAGCGCAAGTACTGCGGCAAAGACTGTCAAATCAAGGACTGGCCAAACCACAAGAACCCATGCAAAGAAGTACAAACTTTTGAACGCGTGGCGGATATCGTGCAACAGGCCTGGCTGAACTTCAGCGAGAGGACATGGAACCAGCCCATCGTCAAGATTGAAGACCATGGTAGTATCATCGAAGTTCATGATGGAGATGACAACCATAGCAAGGACTTCTTCACCAAGTTCCCGCAGGAACTTATGACGAGCCAGCGGATGAAGATGGCCATGCTTTGCATGTTGATGTGCGATGAGCCTTGGAGCTGGATGCACGATCTCATTATGAGTCTTCTCGAAGGTATAATATATTTAAATCAATCAATAGAATTGTACAGTAACCGAAAATTTATAGGACAGGATATCAAGATCGAAGAAGTACACGTCCGCCTCGTTGCCGATGCACTACCATTCAAACTTGTGTACAAACGCCCCGACGGCAAGACAAAAGACAATTGCACCAGTTTCTTTCACAACGTACTCGTAATTACTTCTCTTAAAACTCGAAAGCAATGGGTTTTCGACACTAGCGGCGCTCAATACGGCATTCATCCAAGTTTCTGGGAATGGCAAGCATATAAGAAGAAATTTGTCAAAAAGGTCGAAAGTTCTCACACCTTCGGTTTTAGCAAGAAGCTTTATGTAGCTCTAGGCAATGTTCCAGGCCTAGGATACATGCTCCATGGTGTAACCAGAGAGGCGGCAAAGTGTCTTCACACTGCAGCTACTGATGAATTGAAGAGCACGGGTATAGTTCCTTCATGCATGCTCAAGCTAGGTGACAGCGACTTCAAGAAGCATAAAGACTCTCTGCTAAAGGCGATGGACGACGCTGTGAAAAGTTTTATGGATGCTAAAAGCTTTAGCGTCAAGCTTAAGGAGGCCAGGAAATACCATAAAGCCAACCCTGGTCAGAGTGAGGCTCTCATTCTGGAGATGACTCAAATCTATGTTCAGAGCGGGCTTCTGGTGTCACCAAGATGTAAAGTGATCACATTGGGATGAAGAGGAGGAGGATAGATCCTCTGGACGATGATTTTGAAGCAGACGGACGCTCAAAATGAACCGAGCTACCAAAGAGACTGCGGAAGCATAGCCTGTAGAAGGCCGGCTAACACTGCCCTAGCAATACTCTTTTACTCAGTATTAGGTAGTGCCATACAATACACATCAACTGAAAACTATCCACATTGGGAACTTACAAGTAACTTTGAAGGTTAAGAATGATCAAACAACTTCTGATAGGTAACGCGGGGCTTGGGTGTGTCCAGAACCAAGGATACTCGGATGCACTTGGGCTTGATCCAAGACCAATTCGTTTTGCCGGACTCAACTTCTATTTGATGTACTATCAAGATAACCCATTACCTCACGATGTTCTCAATAGCCCCAGTGCCAACAACACCTTACCATCTCAAACTGTGCGCCTTGATCCCAGACATAGCGTCCTATACCTTGTGAATCACAGCACTGCTACCAGTTCCCGCACGCTCCCATCGTACTTTTCCACATCTAAAATCATTTCAAGCCCACTCACAAACGTCGATGAAATCAACAACTCACTAAAATCACGTCCCCACGTAAATACCTCTCCTCTCCTTCCCGCCATATCCATACCCACCCGTCTCGAGGCACACCATCCAAAACACACCCCACTAATCCATCCACATACATCACGAGAAAGCAAGCCGACCGCGTATCCCCTCCACATTCCGCTTATTCCGTAGCACACTGATGGCCACATTACTCTCAATCGCGCCAGACACACTGACTCAATCGCATATCCAAGACACGTCAGCATAAAGAAAGACCATTGTATTTTCAACTATAACAGCAGTAGCTCATCTCCGGTCCGATACCCTACGTGTACCAACCCAGCCGCAACACAATTCCATCTATCTTCGCCCACCAAGGAACACGAGATGCAACTATATTTTTGTCTACGCAAGCTAGCAAAGGAAAATAGTACATGCGCTACCAGGTAAGAAATGATGACGAGGGAGAGGGAACCGATCCATGTGGAAGTCGCCTATCGGAGTTGTTAGCTCACATGGTCAAGCGCGACGATCTTGGAGCGGCTTAGTTGATAGAGTGCTCGAGAGGTGTTCGTAGTTTGGTTTGAGGGCGTCGGAAGAAGGGGTTTGGGTGGCACGACGCTCGATGAGATTAGGGTCATGGGGCATATATCCGACAGGCTGTTCAGGGAGGTCATCCTTCCGGAGAGTTTGGGCAGTCTTTGACTGTAATGACGCCTGCTCTGAGTGTTGCAGGGTTGCGTGTTCCACAGTCTGGTTTTCGATAGGCTTCGGGTCGTGGTATTTGAAGTACCTAGTGGCTTTGCCACCATCTAAGCCAGGCGCCGTATACATAGCTACGCCATTCTCATAGCTTTCGAACGTCGAGACCAGGCGTTTTCCGCCCCCGCCGGGAAGGTCAACTACAAATGAGGGCATCATGAATCCAGATAATGTGCCTCGTAACTTCTTGTCGAGCTCGATGATTTCGGAGAGTGGGGTGCGGAGGTCTTCAATACCTTTGACCATGTCACACTGGTAAACGTAATACTATATTTTCGTTAGTGTGCATGGCCATCTTCTGGATATCCAATCTAGCGCGCGGCCCTCTTTGTCCATAACCGTACAGCCCTATGCTAAGCGCAGCGTCTTGCTGGAATCTAGGACTCACCGGCTGTATGTTAATGTCAGAGAGAGCTTTGATGAGCTCAGATAGTGCTTCGAAGCTGTTGTTGACACCCTTCAATAGAACTGATTGGTTGCGCACAATTACGCCTTTTTCAAACAAATAGTTCGCGGCCTTCCTTGTTATCCAGGTTATCTCATTGGCATGGTTGATATGAGTATGAAAGCAGACCTGCTTCCCCAGCTTCCTGCCTTGATTGGAGAGGTCAATCAATGCGTCGGCCCAGGGCTCGTTCGGTTCAATACGACCTGGTGCTACCGAAAGGCCTTTTGAGGCAATCCGGATGCGCTTGATACTTGGTATATCAAGAAGTCTACCAAGTTCAGCAAACAAGCCTGCCCACAAAACGAAGGACCCACCTTGAACCAATCTCATGGAGTTCTTCAGGCTGTAAATAAAAAGAGTCACCACCCGACACCACAATATCTTCGAGGTCTGGATGATCCTTGATGTATTGGAGCACCTCATCCCAGCGCTTGCGGTTTGGCTTTTGTGGCTTCTTTTTCACTAGATTGGTATTTCCACCAACCGCATAAGATCGGGTACAGAATCTGCAGTACACGGGGCAAATGGAAGTGACTGCTCATGGTCAGAAAACGAAACAATCAGTACGGCAGATTGATGATACAGATCAGCATATAGTAGCAGATGCTTACCTAAGAACAAGGCTCTACCAGGATAACGATGGACCAACCCAGGAATAGCTAACTGCTGTCAGCTACAAAAACACTCTGAATTTGATGGAACATACGGCTGTCTTTCTCTTCATGTAGGGAGTCGAGAGTCAATTGCGGATGGTCTGGAACTCTAGTGACATCTAGGGGTATGAATTGCTTGCGAATTGGATCATCAAGCGGATTATTCCAGTCTACCCGAGATAAGATATGGGGCGTAAGTCTGATCGACATAGATGCATGTTTAGTGGCATTTAGGGCATTTTCGATGAAGTCCTGCTTGGTTTGGATTTTGCGAAGCCGCTCGTCTTTTGATGGGCCAAGAGTTTCGGGCAAAACTTGGGAAAGAAAGGTCTGGAGTTTTTTCTGCGTGCAAACGGTATTTGACACCTAAGGTGTGTCAACGATTGGGCTGATGATAAACCTCCTCCAGGTGTTATGGAACCCAACGGAATGGTGCTACGTACTTGCCACTTCCACGAATTAAAATTCTCAAGCGTTGCGTCTTTCCATGGAGTGTGCTTCCAGTAGTGTTGCTCGCTTGTTAGGGTTGACTGTCTCCGAATCTGTCGCGATAAAGTTGGTAGGCTGTTGGGTGGTAGTCGCAAAGCCTTGTGCGTAGTTTTGAGCCTCGTAATGTACATGTTTGGCCAGACAATGTCGATGCGCTGAATGTAGAATCCCCAAGGCAGGTAAGAAGGGGATGCTGAAACGAAATAGATAGGGAAGAGGGAAGATGGGTCAAGAATACAATGACCCAATGAACAATGCAGAGTTTATAAACCTCTTCTTCGTAGTGCAAACCCCCTGAACCTTGCATCGACTCTGCCCCCATTTAAAGTCCAATGGTGGCCATGAAGCCGGATACCGACTGTCATAGCCCTCCCGAAAGAGTTTTCTTCGTACTACATAGGCATTGAAGCTTGGGGTGCGGCGAGGAGGGTCGCGATTGGGCAGGAGAATTTCCGGAAAGCCTATTTATTACGCCTTTTTGTAGCAAGTTGAATGGCTAGAAAATATATCGGCACACCTGGC
Organism: Ophiosphaerella herpotricha; assembly: GCA_028458525.1. NCBI lineage: Eukaryota > Fungi > Ascomycota > Dothideomycetes > Pleosporales > Phaeosphaeriaceae > Ophiosphaerella > Ophiosphaerella herpotricha. The sequence goes on from JALNQK010000069.1 coordinate 51,587, forward strand.
CTCAAGGAGGATGGCGGACGAGGTAGAGTATGATTTGATCAGCTCGACGCTAAAACTAAGGAGGATTAAGTTTCCAACAACAATTATGCGGCTACAATTGGGTCAAGGTCGAGGGAGATATGCAAGCAAGCCAATCAGATTGCATAATACAATGGCAGAGACGCATGGGGTCCCCGTGCCTCCAGGCAACGTGCCGCAGCAGCCTTCGAGTCGGGTTTGGTAAGAGGACAGAACCAATGGAGGCGAGTAGATTAGCTATCAGATCGCCAGATCCTTGTCACATTGCATCTTATGCGCCAGCCAAAGCCATATGCCGATGAGAGGTTCATGATGCAGCATGACGCGTCCAAGGTTCAAGAGGCGAGCGGGAGCACTACCCACAAAGACTTGGCCAAAGAGACGTTGATCCCAACGCCATGGGATCGGTGTGGGCGCAGATAGCTATCGGTGTGCTGGGGTGCGAATTGTCGTGCACTATACCAGGCCCGCGGAGGTGACGAAGCGAAGTCGCATGCGTCTGGGAGCAAGATGCTGGTGACACAGAAAAAAGAGAATAATTTCTACTCCGTACTTGGTGCATGGCAGCAAGCTGTAAAGAAGGATTGCATTGATCGGTGAAGGCCAGACGGCCAGAAGGCGGATGGAACGGGCCGCGAGATGAACCTGGCGGCTGGTATTGTAGAGGCGTCCATTTGACGAGCCTGGAGAAAAAGGTGGTGGTGTGGCTGGCGGCGAGGTGGTGCCTCGACTGTCGTGGAGCCTTCCTACTCGCACGACACGCCCATTTAGGTCTGCACCCCGCCCACCGCTTCCGGATCAGGACGCCAAGAATGCAGCATTCTCACGGTCCGCGGAACCCTAAATTCGACGTCCGTTCAGAAAATCCAGCTGAGCACAGCGAGCCCAGCGACGGCGCGCCGTGCGTTGATTTGCCGGAGCAGAGCTGCCTAGACACATGCGTGCCCGGGCACTAGGTATCCTATCAGCTGTAGACGCGCACGTACACGTGACCCCGCCGTTACAACCACAGCTATTATAGCTCCGGCTCCAGCTGCAACCGCCATCACCACATCCACATCCATCATGGCCGACTCACCCGCCCCCTCGACCGAGCCTCTGCCCGGCGAGTCGCCTGCCCAGACCAAGTCACGCCTGCGGCGAGAACGGCTTGCGGCGAAGAGCGCAGCTTCACGTCTCCAACAGATCACAGCATTGCAGGGAGGCCCACCCAAAGACCTCAGCGAGTTCCAAAAGGATGTCCCGGGTACGCTGCCGCCCCGTGTAACCAACATTATCCTTTCCCCTTCCCCTCTTTTATCGTCCCTTATCGTCATGGCGCCGTCATTGTTACTTCGCCTCCCTTCGTCTCTTCCTATCCCCTCTTGTCCCTGTCCCCTTCTCTTCACCGTCCCTCTCTGATTGGACTGCACGGCTAATTGCATCGAGTTGCAGTCAAACCCGCGCCCGCGCCATCCCAGCTAACACCCGTTGCCTCTGGTACTGCAACTCCAGATCCGGACGAGACAGATATCTCGCAACATCACTATCAGCCAGCATCCCAGCCCCGCCTCCCATCCCCCTTCGCCTTCGATAGCAATCCATCCACATTTCTCCCACCCGGGCAAGCCCCAGATGCCTCGCAAGACCCCATGATGGCTATGCTGCAGCAGATGGTGGGTGGTGGTATGCCTGGTGGGTCTGATTCACAGAGTGGTGGGCCTCCCAACATGCCTCCCGGCCTTGCAAATCTCTTCCCAGCAATGCAAAGTGGCCCGACTGTTGAACCATCACCAGAAGAGTCGTCTGCATGGATTTGGCGCCTGGTGCACTCTCTATTTTCGTTTGCACTCGCCATCTACATTGTCCTACACAGTCCCTTCACTGGGTCCAAAATATCACGGGATGCCCTTCACGACGATGACTGGGCCCTTCGATCTGCTCCTGCTCACGACTTCGCCCGCTTCTTCTATCTCTTCGCCACTTTTGAAGTTGTTATGCAATCGTCAAGATATTTCCTTGAGAAAGGCCAGTTGCAAGGCAGCGGTATCCTCAGCACGGCTGCCAGCATGCTCCCTCCACCGTACGGAGGCTATGTTAGAGCCATTGGCCGGTACAGCGTCATATGGAGCACTGTTGTAAGTGATGCCATGGTCGTTGTTTTTGTGTTGGGCGCTACTAGCTGGTGGAATGGTGCTGCTGTTGTATGAGCAACCCGCGTACGTCCGCATAGGTAGCGTAATGGTATGGCGACGAAACACCTGCTTGCCTTTCTCTCGTGCGCTCGCGAATACACGCCGTGAAGCTGTCCACAACTACCTGTCGCACCCCTGGTCACACCCGCATGTCGCGCGACGGACCATGCATTTACAGTTCGCCTACACACATATATGCATGAAACATATCACAACGGGAACTACCAATGCACTCAAGCCTTGCGAAGCAACATCCCGTCAGCACATCACCATGGAGTCATACAAGTCGCGCCGCCGAGCGCCGTATCAAGCATCTCCTCGACCAAACAGGCAACATCCTTAGATGACACGGCTAATAACCCTTGCACACTTGGGCTTTCTGTGCAGGCTATGCATGCAAGTGGAGCATGTTGGGTAGGATTCATGCGGCCTGCGCGTGCACAATGTACGTTGAAGCATGACACATCTGCAAGTATTGACTTGTATGCGGTATGAGGCTGATTGGGTCAGCGTGTGGGCTTGGGAGGACGGCCTAGAACGCTTCGGTCGCTTAGAAGATAATTGCGTACTCCGGAGGGATAGTGTTGGGACTTGCTAGTAGTGCTCTTGTACAGTACCCGCAGTAGCGCGTCACAGTGCCCGTCGTAGCGCAATTGATTCAGCACAAGTATGAAGAAGCATGGTGCGAAGACACCGGTATTCGTACGGGCAAATGCACATTGCGAGTGATGTCTACCCTCCCAACACCCTCCCTCAATGCACAGCCGCCACCTCCCCCCTGGCCACCTTCAACATCTCCGCCTCTCTCCTCTCCCTAAGCAACTTCTCCCTCACCTCCACCCTATCCTTCTCGCTCCTTGCCCTAAACTCCTCCAGCTCCCGCATCTCCAGCTCCTCCTGCGCCGTGGGCTCCACCCGCGTCGCCCCGACCGCTCTCTCCAGCGCCGCCAATATCTGCCCCTCCTCCTGGTCCCGCATATCCAGCGTGTGCGCCGGCGCCTCGTCACCCATGTAGACGTGCAGCTGCGATGGCCCCGCAGCTTCACTATGCCGCCGGACCTGCATTGGCACCGCGGGATTGCGGAACTTGATGCGCGGCAGCATTTCGCGCCAGAATTTCCTATTGCAAAGTGTTAGCCCCCTCCCCTGTTCCCCACCGCACCCCCCCCCCCCCCTCTTCCCCGCCATTCCCTTGCATTTCTTTTTTTTTTTGGCGTTTTGCTTTTGTTTGCTTGGAAAAAATTACGTACCGTGCGCCGCGATGGCCGCCGTAGAGTTTTGTGTTGAATTCTAGGCGCAGTTTTGAGACGTCTTTGGGGAGGATGAGCGCGCCGGGGCCGCAGCGTATCCAGAGGAGCTGGGAGGCGGCGATTAGTGGGTTGGAGGGTGGATGGGTGGTGGCGAGGGTGTGCGGCGGCTCGGGGGTGTCTGCGGAGATGAGCGTACCTTCTACGGGGGTTGTTAGCTGGTGGGAGGGACTGGGTGGGAGGCAAATGGCCAGATGGGCGGAGACTTGCTTGTTGAAGCTTGCGCATGCGACTTACTATGTTCACCATGGCTGCGGTGATGTGATGTTGTTGGAGCTGCGGAGTTCGCGAGATTTCGAGATTCAATCACTAGCGCGGGTACGGCTTGGCATATTTCATCGTGGGACTTGGGCAGGTCAGGCTAGGAGAGAGTTGAATTTTATTCACGTCGTCCTGAACGTTCCAGCCTAAGAAATACTAATCGTAGTGTAGATATCTTGGGCCCGACTCCTTACGCATTGCCATGGTAGAAACCGCCGTGAGCCACGCCACCAATCTTCCAACTATAACCCAGAATGAATACCCTCACTACACGCACCGCACACAACACGGACTTGGCCGATCCTCGAGCACAGTAGGCCTAGGCTTTGATTGAAGGCTCGGTGGAACAATTTACCGGGCTGGTTGCGCTCCACCCTGGGCTGTAGGGCCTGGGTTCATGCGCTTGCCCCTGTGAATTGGTTAGCATTGGTCCATGTTGGGTCGAGCGTGGACTTACATGATCGATCGGCTGAAGAAGGAGATGAGAATCATGGGTAGCCATGACGGCATCTTGGAGAAGCCCCAGGTGACGTAGGCGTAGGGAAGAGCCAGGTTGTACTTCTGAAGCTCGCCGGTGAAAGGGTGGAAGAGCCCCTCATACGGCTCGACCTTCTCGATCTCATTATCGACGATGAGGTTCTTGAATGTCTCGGCGGTGGTGGAAGTGCGGTTCAAGGGCTGGTAGCGGACGGTTGGGGCGGGCGCCGACTGGTCAGCCAGAGGCTTGGGGATCTGGAAGTAGTAGAGGGCGGGAGCGCCAACAGACCAGGCGTTGCAGAGGAGGTTCTCTACTTCGCAGTCCAGGTAGGCAAACTTGGGCGCGTTGGGCTTGGCCGCAAGCATGGGGAGCGATGCCTGCAGCACAGTTAGCAGGGAGCGGCAGAGGCTGGTGATCTGAAGCCGGCACATACATTCCAGGCCTTGGTCGCGTTGCCACACAAACCGAAACACGACGAGTTGCCGCCGGTGATGAAGATGAGCCAGTCCTGAGTGGTGGGCGGGCTGGCTGTGGGATCAGCCGTCAACACCTGTTTCCAGTTGTCGATGGTCAGCGGGTGCTGGATGGCCTGTGCCGCCTTTGCCGCCGCCTTCTGCGTGGCAGCGTTGGTGGGCGCCGACGGGACAGCGGGAATCGCAGACGACACGGCAGCCGTGGCCTTGCTGAAAAACCCCTTGACCTTGTCGAGCAGGGGAATCTGCTCCTCGGCCAGCGCCGCGGCGGGCAGTGCGAGAAGGACGGCGGGTGAGAAGCGCATAGTGGGGGTGGGGTGGCGATGTGTAGTGAAGGAGACGAAGCAACTCGCAACTCGCTCTCGCAACTTACACTCAGGGTCTGGACTGGACGCGGGCGGCGTGTGGGGATGGAACGATGGAATGCAACAGGCACCGAGCCGCCAAGCCAATGCACGTGCTATCGAATGGAACCTGGCTTAGACCACCGGTTCGTCCATCCCTCACCCACACACGATACGTACATAATAACACAAGTAATCAGATATATGGGCGCTGCAACTCTATGGTCTTGCATTAATTCCAGTGGATTCCCAGGTTGATACTCAGTGCCCCGGTAGGCGTCGCTGAATCACCTTTACAAGTTCTATGCTGAATATTTGTTATATGACTTTGAATTTCCTACTACATTCTTATACGTATATGAGTATAGAGAGTATGAGTTAGGGAGCTCCAATACGAGTTGCAGCAATCCAACACATGACGCCGTGCACTTTCTACGCCCCAATCAACCAAAATGTCCAGCCACAAACAACATTCTCCCAGTCGAATAATACGCACTCTCGTTTCCCATCCACAAGCGCCTCTGACCCTCCGCCACTACCTGTCTACGGTAAGATATGTGGTATTCGCCATTATCAGTCCTTCTAGGCTAGCCCTTCCCTAGGTTGAACACCCTCGCTATGCGCCATCGTTTCAAAGTCCATAGACGATGCATCATCATCTTTTGCCGCCTCATCTGCTTGTTCTTCCTGCAGCGGCGTGGGCATCTGATGAAGTAAACATTCCTGAGATTCCCCAAGAGCTCCTTTGGCTGAGGAGTCACTTTTTCTATACCAGCGATATGTATGTGTATCTGCTTCCAAAGACGTGCACGTGTCGTCTGTGTTCACTCTTTTTGGGCCCTTACCCTTGTGATTCTCTCTATCTTCCAAGTGCTGTTGAGCGCTTTCACGACCAGCGTTTATATGCTGCCTAAAGTAATGGCCATATGTCAAATCAAGGTGCGCATAGTCTTGATGGCCACGGTATTTTGCCTTTAATTTCTCTATCACACCCATTTTCAGGAAACCAGCTTCATCGGCGGCTTTCATATGTCGGCTCATATTCTTAAAATATGATATATAACTATCACCAGGCTTGTATACTGGCACTTTGCAAAGGGGGGTTACGCCGTCGGGTCCAAGGGTCCAGGCATTCGGTGACTCATCTTCTCCCGAATGAAGACTATGATTTCCTTCTCCCGACTCATTGTCATACTGGTTGTCACTCATCCTTCCTGCTCTAGTCTTCCTCCTTGCACAGCCAGCAAATTGCCTCTTTTTCGACTTCAACTTCTGGTAAAAGGCACACGATGAATACTTGTGCAATACCTAGGTACGCCTAGGTGCTATATGGATCTACCTTGCGGTACCGTTTGCCCTGCGGTAGTATTCAGCGGCGGGATCTAGCATCGATAGCATCGAGGGCTGGGGCTTTATATATGTGAATACGATCGACACGGCGAATGAGTCAAGTGAGCGAGTAATCATAGAAGATAGGTAGGACGGATGGGCAATTTTTGTACGGCAATAGAAGATAAGAAACTCCTACATAGAAGATTGGTATGACGGATAAACAATTCGAGTACGAGGTAGAAGTTCAAGGACCCTTGCATTGCATGGTAGACTTGCACTTCTGCATCACAATAATGCCACCTAATTTCTACACTGCTATCTAGCTACAAATAACGCCCGCTCATCTCCTGCTCGAAGGCGCTCTCGACCCAGCCTTCGACCCAGCTCTCGACCCAGAGTCCTCCGTCCTCGTCCATGTCCGCCCGAGTCTTAATTCCCTGATCACGTCAACCTCTAGCGACCACCTCCGCTGCTCTCGCTCCCTAGCCTCATCATTCCGACTATTCGCCGATGGTCTATACGTTGGTGCACTGGATCCCGCGTAGGTTTGAATGGGAGGCATTGGAGGGGGATGACGAACCAGGATATTCGGTGGCGGCCCATACACCACTCCCGAGGACCGCGAGGATATACGCGTTGGCGCTTCTTCTCCTTCTCTCACTGTCGATAGCGGCGGGCGATATACACTCTGCTTGGAGACCCATTTCTCCGTCTGCGTCAGGGGGTCACGTCGGCTATGCGGAAGACGTGAACTGCGCAAAGCATGTGAATTATTTGAGCTATGTGAGCGATGTGTGTGTGGAGAAATGTCACTGTCATATTCTTCCGTGCTGCTTTTGCCCCTGCTCTGGGGCCCGTAAGCCACATTATGTCGCTGACTTCTACTGGACTCGCCCCCATCATCCCGTTGGTATGTGCTATGATGTGAACGTGAGTACTGTGAGAGATGAGTGGACGGAGAAACGTCCCTGTTACCTTCTCTTGATCCATACCGCTGACCTCTGCTAGACTCGCCCTCTACGTATTGGTACACATGATGAGGCCCAGAGTTCCGGTCACGATACTTTGCCTTTAGAATGGCCAGCGCCTTTTCGCCTGGGCCCTTGTTTCGAACACCAATGTCCTGCTCGTACTTGACCTGGGTGTGTATATTCCTGACGTGTTGTGTGAAACTAGTCCCAGGCTTCCATTTGGGAATATCGCCTACGGGGGTGACGCCGTCGGGCCCATACTCCACACGACGCTGTTCTCTCGATGTCCCGCGCGCTGTACTTCCGGAATCTCCCTGGTGACGAGCGTGATAGTGGTAGCCACTCATCTTTCTCCCCTTGCTCTTCCCTGCTTTCTTTCTCCTTGCGCAGTCGGTAAATCTTCACGCTCTCAACAACAATTTCCGGGACAAGACGCCCGACACTTGCAGCATCAGGATGACCGTTTCACGATAGATGTTTGGAGAGTACGTCTTGGATGCCGTTTTCAAATGCCTTTCGGTACGTTCAGCGACTGAATTTGGCATCGAGGGCTGGGTTTTATATGTGTGTATAAGATTGATATGACAGGTGCTTTTGAGGTTCATGGTCTGTGAATGAGTCAAACGAGAGAGCTGTCATAGGAGATTCGTATGACGGATGGGCAAACATGTCGACGTAACATTGCACATCTCAAGGAAATTGATTCTTCCACTCATTGAGTCGTATAATAAAAGCGAAACATAAATCGTTGTGAACAAAGTAATCGCAAATACCCTTCATAGCAATTGTCGCGTCGTTTCGACGATCCTTAAATTGTGACCACATGATCCCTAGTACCTTTGAGTGCCTCTTGTCGCGCTTTTTCGTCATCGAACCACTTCTTAACTTCTACTAGGGATCCTGGACCCAGATCATTAACGATTGTAGGCATTTGCTCGAGATTACCTTCGCCTAGGTTATTTAGACCGGGCCAGTTAATTGTAACACCAGGGGGGATGACAGGACCTGGGGCCAAGAAGTATGGGAGCAGCGCTACAGCGCTCTTGTCTAGCTTGGAGGATTTGCTTTGCCGCGGGGCTAGAATGACGTCGCTCCGCAAGTCGCTGGATGGGGTTGGGGCGATAAAGTGAGGTGAGGGTTTAATAGGTGGAAGGTTGGAGATCTCAACATTTGTAACCACTTCGGTCTCTTCATTTGGATTGATACTTTTGGTGTCGGGAACCGAGGCAGGTATTGTTGGCAAGAGATGGGATGGATGGCTACTCCAACTGGAGGAAGGGTTAGTGCTAGGATCTCGAGGGAACCTTCCATAGGTCCATTCATTGAATGTGACTTTTGGTACAACGAGCTGCCGCCTACGCAAAAATGATACAACGACTTGCTCAGCCGTGGTAGGCGGGTCCCCTGCAGGTATCTCTTCAGTTAGTGCGATTGGTGTGTCAGCTGGCGGTTTCACTACGAAGCCTCGAATACACTCAATGACTTTGTTCCCAAAACGATCCAGATATTTGAGGAACAAGTCAAATGTGGTTGGTTCAGAAGTGGCGTTGGCCCCAGTAATTTCGTCGACTTTTAGGGGGTCTTGTCGTCGTTGGAACTTGGAGCTGAGCCCTACATCTTGCACCAGTTGAAGAGGCTTGTCCACTTTCCGTTCTAGTCTCCTTAATTTGCCGCCGATCCTATTAACTTTTGCATTCTTTGCCGTTGCTCCGTACTTCCTTGGCCTATGAGGTTTGTTCTCGTAGCGCAATATCCGTCCCTTCCTCCCACAATGCCACTTGCATCTTCCCCTTCCGACCCATCGGTTTGGCCAGCGACACTTGACAAATTCTCGCTCAACGTGCCGACACTCTCCCCGCGGCAGGCGGTGGGAGTATAGGTCATTATAGAATTTGTCCGGAGGCCCATTGTACAGCGCTTCTAATAGATATGAAGTGGGCCCATCCTAGCCAGCAATGTCGGCCGGTTCTTATGCTAGTGCCGCAGCAGTTGTACTATTCTTGTGTCTCCTTGGGCCAGGTCCGTTGACAAGGTTGATTTCCCTCACGTTGTTTTCCGATACTCTGGTAGTGTCTCGCTTTTGTTGAGTGCTGTATAAGCCCGTCAAATACTTGTCAAGTTCCTTCTGTGCATTATTCAACGCTGCTTCTCAAACTTATTGCCATGCGCCCCTTTCTCTTGTACTTTCACTTTGTGCGATCGGCCCAGGGCCTGCTGTCTATTCGAGCCTTTGTCACACTCTGGATGCCATTTCCCATCGCTCAGGTACTTCGAACTGCACCTCGAAGGTGCACTATTTTTATTTGTCGAGAGTTGTGAAGACCTAGCAGAATTGTGCCATGGTTTGGCTCCGAAATCCGAGTACGAGGAAAATAATGAGGTAGTACCTGTATTGCTACTTCCACGCCCTCTGCGCTCACCTTTGGAGTAACTAGGCCTTGTGGATCGACTTTTCTTGTCCCCGAACGCGATATCTGATCCTGGGTCGTCGAAGACGACATCGATTGTTTTTAGTGTCTTGCGCTTGTTGATGCTAGCCAGATTTGCTACGAAAAGCGGCGGGTATGACGAGAGTGCCGATTGCGCTACAGCACTGATCCTCGCGGTATCCCTTGTGTGAATCTTCTTCCCCGAGCTGGGTTTACTGGAACCGCGTGGCACAATACCGATCACAGCGCAGTCCATGTACATCTCGCGATTCTCAATCCGATTGAACCTATGTTGTGTGGTGAGCCTGGGCCCTCCAGCTACACCTGGCACTGTACAACTTACCACGTCCAAGCGAGCCAACCCGTAGTTCTCTGACTCCCTAGCCGTTTACCTAACTCTAGGAGTACTGTAAAATTGTACGACTTTTGCTGTGGACATCCGCCTTGCATGCTCTTGATAAACCTGAAGTCCACCCCCCCATCAAAACTCATACTAATTTGACAGCTCCCGCCATCGTGTTCTGCACTGCCTTTTAGCTGCATATTGTGCGTACCTCCTGGCTCATAGGTGGCTACTGTAGTTCGGGTGTGTTCCACTGGTAGCCTTTACAGGCAAAGTCGCTACTATCGGAACGCAGCGGGTTCAGGATGTTCCAGTCTTTAGGTTCAGTACGGTCGGCGTGCGGGTCACGGAAAGGAGAGGGCTTGGTCATTTGCATGTGTGCATGGGTTGTGGGCAAGATGCTAAGCGCACCCAGGACAAAGAGCAGAGCCATGATGTCCAGCGTCCAGAGGGCTAGAGAGTGGAAGACAGTGGGGAGGCGCTCACCTGGGGTGAGGAAACTTGACCATATTGATAGTCATGAATAGGGGAAGCAAGGACGGCAATTCTTGGGAGGGAGATGGGGCGCGTGTTGAATTCTGGGGGAGAACGCGGGCTCACCGATGAAGTTGATAATAGGGAATTAAGTAGGTGGTATGCAAAAATGCCACATTCTAAGCCATGTATTTCGTAAGCTTTAGTTGCGTCGAGCTTTCTGCCTGTTCTTCGCCCTGCTTCCCCAGTCCTCATCTTCAACCTCGCCTAGAACCTTTCCTCCAGCAGCAGGCTTGCCTTTGGCGCCCCTCAGGTCATTTGCGTTTGGGCCATCGCTGCCCAGACCCAGTTCATCCGCCTCCCTCTCGAAGGCTGCTTTCTGGCGGTTTGCAGCAGATCTGAGGATGTAAGGGCGGATGAGCAGGTATGCGCCCACAAGGACGATAAGCCGAATCCAGCGTTGGGGCGTCATGCCCTCGAAAGATTTTATAGAGTTGTCGATCAGGCGATCTTTGGCGAGGTTGACGTTGTCGAAGATGTAGTCCATTTGGGAGCTGATGGTGTTCTTGTTGCGTGAGGTTTTCGCTGGGGAGGTTTTCGTTGTGTGAGGGTTTTGTTGTGTGGGGCTTTCCTTCAATGGTTTGATGCGATTGAGGAGATGTGTCTTTTTTATTTAGCGTGGCTGTTGAACGCGGTTCTGGAGTGAGTGAGTGGTGAAGCAATCCATGGATTCTTGATGATGCCGACCGCTCGCCCCTGCGGCCCCGCATTGGTCTCTCTCAAGCGCGCCAGGTCGCGTCACCCTCAACACCATCCGCCACCCAACACGCAGACACACGCTTTTATCTAAATAGCCATGGCTCCAACCGATGCGGATGCCACTACAGAGCGTGAAGAGGCGCGACTCTCCCCCCCCTCCGTTCCGAGTCGTGATCGTCGCGTGCTGACGCCTCTCTCAGCGTCTCAAATCCGCCCTCTGGTACTCCATTGGCCAATATGTCGACGAAGAGTGCCTAACCTCGGACATGAACGCAACACCCCAATTCATCGGCGCCTTGACCGAGCTTGTATACACCCAAGTTGCAAATACAGCACGCGACCTAGAGGTCTTTGCCAAACATGGTGGCCGCAAAGTCGTGAATACCGACGATGTCATGCTTCTGACCCGACGCAATGATGCCCTCGAAACTATGTTGAGGGCCGAGCTTGAGCGTATGAGAGCCAACGAGGGCAGGGAAGAGCAACCAAAGAAAAGAGGCCGCCCCGCAGGGAGGGGCAAGGTAAAGAAGCCTTGATAATTATACCCTTGTGTGTAACGGGCGTTTTTGGTTTGGTGAGCAGAACCCGAATTTCTATGTGCATCTGATCGCCGAGCTATTTCTTCGAGGACCTCTACTCAATAATGCCCTATCCTCGTCGCGCAGCCTCAACGGTCACACGAACGCTGCAACTGTGTTAAAACCGCTAACCCTCGGTGCTCTCCTCGATGTTTCCAGTTCCGCTTGCCCATTGGTTTCTATGCGCCTCATAGAGATTTGTATTTCCCCATTGATACGGGTTCAAATCGCTCGTCTCTCTAGACTCAGTGGTACCGCACCTTTCTGTTCCTGATCTCGTGGGCATAGCTGTTGATCGAGACTCAAATGTCTCCGATTCAATCTGCAATGGTCAGCTTCCATGTTCTTGGATGGGTCTATCTTGCCACTGCTACGCTTTTCAACGTACGGCAACCAAGATTTCCGTAATCCTCATATTGTCCTCTGCATTTGCAAAGCGCTGGAGACCTTTCAGCAGCTCGCCCATTTCTTCACATCGTTCCATCAGACTATACTTGTAAGCTGCTGGCCATTGCGCTGGTCGCTGGTAATAATCGTGAGCATGCTCACATGTTCAAGCGGTTTTGCCTGGGTATAATGTACACACACTCGCGGCCTGTAGCAGTACAATGCGTGCACAGCGGCCTCTCCCCACTGCATCTGGTTTTTTGCAATCGGCACTAGATGTACGGGAATAAGCTACGAAAGACAGAAACAAAATTTCAAGGTGAAGGTATAGGCTTAAGTCCGCAGAAGTGCTCCTCAGCTGTGCTATACTCACTGCAGTGCATGCTCTCTCGACTCTTTGCCTCTGCTTCTGTGCCTTTGTTTGGGCCACTCTTGGCAAGCGTGGAATAGCCATCGTGCGACGACCGGGGGGTCCAGGCACTTTGTCCATAGTGTACGCTGTACAGATCCCCTGCGTAGGCGCAAGTTAGATACTCAAGTTATGTTTGAAGACAGTTTCTTCGAAATCATAAAACGATCCACGCGCAGTCGGGTGTGTGGTACGGGTCGCTGACGGCACACAGATTTTCTCCTGACGTGAGTTCCAGTACCTGGTCAAAAATTCATGCAACTCTGATGATTACAGGAGCATCGTCCACAGGATGGTAGAACGCGGCTTAGGATGACAGAGAACGGCACAGAAGAAAAGGCCTTCTCAAATAAATCTAGGAAGCACAGACTTGCCTCCGAAAACTTCAACATCATTTGGCAATTTAGAAATCTAGGCTGCTATGGTGAGCACGCATGCTCCATCCTAGCATGTTGTTGCATTGCGCTAGACCACACACCACCGTTCGGAAACACGGCGAGTTGTTAGAGGTGCCAATGGAGAACCATGCCGAGCCAACCAACGTGCAGGGCGAGACTCCACCTACGCGCTTATTACGAGGCCCTTCGACGATTACCGCTTGCGTTGTCAAGTTTTTTCTAACGGTGGCCAACGTTCTCTTTGATGATACACGTCGTAATAAGCCTGTCAAGAATGAGATTCACCCTACTCAAAAGCCTTAATACCTATGTTCTTCACCTAAATTCTCAGATCATGCAGCGATGTGGCACTTCTTGCGCCCTAATTGGCTACCACATACTAGGGTCAGGAATGCTATCAAGAGTCTGTGGGGACACGGCTGCGCCGTTCGCCTCGCTTCGCTGAAGCGGACCTTTCTCCAACTAATCGTTTGCTCGCCGTGCTCAATTTTTTATCTCTTTCTGACAGACTGTTGCTCTCCCCGAGATGCAAAGTCTTTAGGGCTATGCTTATATATATACGCCATCATGACCCTCAATCTGTACTTATGTTTGTTGCAATCCTAATGTACGAAAGAGTTCCTAAGGGTAAGCTACACATTTCCTACTAAACTCCACTGTTTCTTGGTCTGAAATTCGGTCACTGCCACTATCACCGGGGCGTACTTTCAGTTGTAGTTGGTCAAGTGGTCACTCACAAAATATGCCGGCAATCGCGGCAACATGGATATTGGTTGACCTGAATGTCCAGTCCTTGCTTGATTCGATGCACCAGAAATTGTACTGGACTTATAGCGACCCTAGGCGAAATCTGTCTAGATTCTACCAAGTCATCATAAATAGGAAGAGCTGGTGTCATTAGATGTAGTTCACAATCGACAGTACAATGATTTTGGTTGTATCAGATCGGCATAATACTATTCATAATTAACATGTGATAAACACCAAGCCTCATAAATACATGGTATCATAGACTTGAGACGTGCGTGGTATGTTGGCAAATACGGACTCAAATCGACACATCCAGCATTGAGGATGCGCAACATTTCACATTTCACATAAATCCCGATTAAGCCTAAATATCGAGCACATACCGCTTTTATTACGCTCAAGTTCATTCACCCATCGAACATATTGATATCTTCGGTCACTTTAGCAGAATCCTCGAGCAGTCTCGATTTTCTAAACATTGAGCTGATACGCATACGCAGTGGCGTTGGTCGGTGGGTCCATTATTATGGAAAGCTGCAAAAACACATTAGAACCCATAGCGCTAAAATTATGTGGGAAGTGCGATTAACTTACTGTATTTGATGTGTACGTGAAGGTCTTGGACCCCAGATCCACAGCTGCTTTTATCTCCCCTTGATCACCGGCCCAATCAAAGCGGATCACGTTCGCACGAACGGAGCCTGATGCTGGGAGACCAAGACTCTGTAGCCCTAACACTTTGATTTCATAAGCTGCCTTGATGGACCTAGTTCCAGCAATAATCTTGACTTGGTTACCAGATTTGGTCGCAAATACATCGAATTGGCGGTCAGATGAAGCAGTGGTAGCCACTCGATCGCCTTGCATCTCAGCATAGTGTTTATAAAGATGCCATTCGCCATTGGGGTAGTATACGCCATTCTTTTTGTAGACGAGATTGGCTAGGTAATCGTGCAGACCTGAACCTGAGCCCCAGTTTGCCCGTAAGCCCCGCATGTTGTGTCGCTCGAGTTGAGCAATGTAATAGACTGAGTTTGCAGGGTTTTGTTCCTCTTTTGCGGCGTACTCGTTAATATCGATTGGCAGATCAGGCAAATTGTGGACAGCCTTCAAAGTGTTGAAGTCAGGCAAGGTTTGATCAGGTTGCTTGGACCAACTTCCGATTTGATGCCATGAATAGATGTTAGGGATAGTCTTGTTGCCGGCAATGGTCTTGAACCAAGCGATCCATTTCTGGTTCCCGATGGTAGGAATATTTGCCGCGGAAGGTCCGCTAATCAGAGTATTCTTGAACTCATTCCTGCCAAAAAAAAAAATAAAGTTAGTTAGAGTATTTTACAACTGCTTTTTAGGCGTGTTCGGAATCTACACTTGCCTGAAAAATTTATGCGAGCGGACATAATATTGGAGGAATTGGTCCCAAGTGCGAGCCCAGAAAATATCAATATCTGGCTCGTTCCAAAGATCAATAACAAGGCCTTCGAGCATATTATTGGCACGAAGGTCATCCGCCAGTCGCCTAAAGAATGCATCTGTTGAGCTCCAGTTGCCATTGTCACCTGGAAATGTTTTGATACTGCCACCATCTGCACCCCAAAGGTCATGAACGAGCAGGATGAAGTCACCACCATAACGGCGTGTGGTTCTATAGTTAGAAAGTGTCGAATTGAAGCGTCCAATATAATCGTTCAAACCGGCAACCCAACCCCGAGGAGGAATCTGAGCACCGCCAGATCGGGAGCCGACGAACTTGACGTCCCCCACGAAGTGCTCTGGGATCTTGCTATCGACTGAAGTGCCATTATCTGGGAATCCATAAATCCAACCTGAAGCAATGGTTTTTGCTGGACCAGTGTTCTTCGAGATGTCAACAGTTGCGACACCCTTTGATGCTTGTCGAATGCTGAGAGCCTCGGCCGAATTAGCGCTAGCAAGGAGCAAGGCAATAGTGGTAGAGAAAATCATTTTATAAAGGATATAGCATGAAGTGCCAGCTCTCGATGAGATTGGATGTCAGAACATGACCCTTTTATGGCTACCGGTTTTTGCTTGAGCCGTGCATTCGTCACACCAGGTTTTGCTCACAAAAGAACTTAATTTCACTCCATTTCGAGCAATTCCCGTGGCAATCTGGGGCACGTAGCTCATGAGATAGAACACTCCATCGATAGGGAAGGAGAAGACTGCAAATGCCGTGGATCCCTAGTAAAACGCGATGTTTAACCGTTGCGCTAGTTAGTATTTCCTCGAATGTCCGCATGAGTAGGGATTCTCGTTCCTGCAAGTACTTAGCTCGGCTACTTCTAATAACGTTGTCTGCGGGGAACCCTTGTGGGCTAGATGGCGCAACATACAAAACACACACGGCTCCGGTGGGGTACAGGTGGGGTAGCATGAATTTCCCGGTGGGGGCCACCTCACCTAGGCAGATCGTCAGTTTGCCAGGTGTGCTCGATTAACTGTACCAAATAGCAGGTCCGTTAGCAGAACATAGCGGCGTTGCTGTCGCTAGAATATTTTCCGGGGTGCGCATTAGGACGTCACTGATATTCCTCCTATCTCGACTTGACCCTCAAAGCTTGGAATCTTCCACCACAACACTACTCTTTGGTTACTATCTTGCCTGACAAGTTCAATTCTATCATAACATTAGCCTCAACATCTAGCCGTCTCGGAAAGGATTGTCCCTATTTCCTCCCGCCATGTTGTCAAGTGAAGATGGTCGCATATTGTACGCATTTGATGCGGAAAAACTCTGGATTGAACCATGGGGTCGCAACTCTGTGCGTATACGTGCGACGAAAATGAACTCGATGCCAAGCGAAAATTGGGCATTGTTGGAACAATCAGACAAATCAGCAGATATTAACATTGGCGATAGCTTGGCTACGTTGATTAACGGCAGAATCAAAGCCACGATCACCAAGCGGGGCAAAATATCCATCTGGAACACAAGTGGAAAACTGTTGCTGGAAGAGTATGCGCGTCATCGTCGCGACATTACCGACCCCAAATGCAGCGCTCTCGAAGTTGAGGCCCGGGAGTTCAAGCCCAACAATGGCGGAGACTATCATCTTACTGCCCGATTCGAGAGTCTCGACCCCAAGGAGAAGATATACGGCATGGGCCAATACCAGCAACCGTATCTAGACATCAAAGGAAGCCAGCTAGAGCTTGCGCACCGCAACTCTCAGGCAAGTGTCCCATTTGCTGTATCTTCGCGCGGTTATGGTTTTCTCTGGAACAATCCAGCCATTGGAAATGCCATCTTTGGCAAAAACATTATGAGCTTCGAAGCCGTTTCCACCAAAATTCTCGACTATTGGGTCGTGGCCGGGGACACGCCAGCACAAATAGTCGAGGAGTATGCCGAAGCTACCGGGAAGGTACCCATGATGCCAGAGTATGGATTGGGATTCTGGCAGTGCAAGTTGCGTTACCAAACCCAAGACGAACTTCTCAAAGTTGCAAGGGAGTATAAACGCCTAAACCTTCCAATTGACTTGATTGTCGTGGATTTCTTCCATTGGCCAATGCAAGGTGAATGGAAATTCGACGAGACCTATTGGCCGGACCCTGGTAAGTCTTACATGCCACATGCTTAAGCACCATGCTGGGTATCCAATCAAACACTGATACGTCAAGCAGACGCTATGGTAAAAGAACTACAGGCCATGGGTATTGAGCTCATGGTCTCGATCTGGCCAACAGTGGACAGAAGATCAGAGAATTATAATGAAATGCTGGAAAAAGGGTATCTTATCCGAACTGAACGAGGCGTTCGAATCGCCATGACGTTTCAGGGGTCTACAGTCCATTTTGACCCGACTAATCCTGCATCTCGTGAGTATGTCTGGGCGAAGGCAAAGCAAAACTACTATTCCAAGGGCATCAAGGTATTCTGGCTTGATGAAGCTGAACCAGAATATCGAGTGTACGATTTTGAAAATTATCGATATCACCTTGGACCAAACGTTGCCATAGGTAATATCTACCCAGTGGAGTATTCGCGAGCTTTCTATGAGGGCATGGCAAAAGAAGGCCAGCAAAACATTGTCAATCTTGTGCGCTGTGCGTGGGCCGGAAGTCAAAAGTATGGTGCTCTTGTTTGGAGTGGCGATATTGCTTCATCGTGGGCAAGCTTGCGGGATCAATTGGCCGCTGGTTTGAACATGGGCATGTCTGGACTTCCTTGGTGGACCACTGACATCGGCGGATTCCATGGTGGAGATCCAAATGACGAAAAGTTTCGTGAGCTATTTGTGCGTTGGTTTCAATGGGGAACCTTCTGCCCTGTCATGAGGCTACACGGCGATCGGGAGCCACGACAAGCCCAAGTAGGCACTACAGGAGGAGCAACTTGTCGTAGTGGCGCTGATAACGAAGTTTGGTCCTATGGACCAGAGGTATTCGAAATCTGCAAGAAGTATATGGGCATACGCGAAGATATACGAGCCTACACGCGCGGGCTAATGGCAGAGGCCCACCAAAAGGGTACACCAGTCATGAGGACTTTGTTCTACGAGTTCCCAGATGATGCTACGTGCTGGGAGGTCGAAGATGAATACATGTATGGCGAGAAATACCTGTGTTGCCCCGTAATAGAAGAGGGCAAGACTTCGATGAGTGTGTACTTGCCTAAGTTGCCCGCGCAAGGTAAATGGAAGGCGTTCTGGGGAGAGGATTCTTGGGTTGGAGGAGCGCGGATCACGGTTGACTGCCCGCTAGAGAGGATGCCCGTGTTTAAGCGTATTTGGGCGAATGGGCTTGAAACATAGATGAAAACACCGCCCATCAAGTGCCGAACTTTTGATTATTATCCCGTGTCTGCTCGTGATTGCTGGAGGGATTGCTACCACGTGATGGTGCTACGGCTAGATCAGCCTAGTTAGGTAAGTCTGGATATTGTGCCCGCCCGTATTCGACCTCCCCCGTCCACCTGTTCTCTGAAGCTTAACACCTTGTCTGTATGACCCGAACGATTTCGCCATCTTCCGTTGCTGGGAAATGATGCAGTCATGGGGCGCGCAAGAACGCAATCGGCGACAACGGTCCGCTGCACTGTCTGTAATCAAAGCTTTGGTCGACAGGAGCACCTTCAGAGACATATGAAACGTCACACTCATGAGAAACCATACCAATGCTCTATCTGTGGGAAGCATTTCTCACGTCTGTAGGTGGCATAATTTGTTCCCACGCAATATAACAGCCTGCTAACTATATAATTAAACTGAAGTGATGTCCTCAATCGACATACAGTATCACATGAGCAGAACCAGGACTTACCAGCAACAGCTTCGTCAAGGGCATGCAAGCAATGTGCAGTTGACCGTGTTCGATGCTCTCGCGGCCAACCTTGCAAGAGGTGTATAGATCGCAAAAGCACATGTTGGTATCCTACAGTACGCAAAGCTCCACAGCGCAATGGAAGCTGTAGCGAAGAGGAGCTACTGCAATTGCAGAACCAGCACGGTCTAAGTATTGTTCTGGATTCAAATGAGACCAATTGCCTACCATCTAGCTTTGGCACTCAAGCGTCACACATGACTGGCGATCGCACGGCAGCCTCAGACTTCCCTAGCAATTCTTGTGGTGAACAAACAGCCTGGACAAGCACTTACAACAATAATACTGAGCTCTGCGCTTTCGATCAGCCAGGCTTGGGCGCTTTGGGTGTCAACTGGATGTCGCCACAGTACCAGGATGATGTTGACTGGGATGGTCTCCTGGCAGGCTTCGCTGTCAACCCACGAATGAACGATAATGACCGGCTGCAAGATCCTCGGGAAGAATTGCCCGGCGTGGCCGTTGCAGAGGATCAAGGCAACGTATTTCAGCAACCACCACAACCCCTCCAAGAAGCCCTAAACGTGGAGGCTTTACACTCGCGAGGCACCATCGTCCCTGCTTCCATGCCTTTCTCCACCCAAGGTATCTACTATGTCGATGGAACAGGGGCGAGGGCTCCATTTGGAGGTAGATCGCATGAGCGTGGTTCCGTTGCAGCTATCCAAGGGCTTCGCGAAGCCATGTCGGATAGTATCACATCGCCAGAATCCCCGGCTTCTTCAGTCACCAATACTCTTTGCTCACAGAATTCTTACGAGAACCTCTTTCAGAACGTCGTGTCTGAAATCCAGGTCCATCGCCTTGATTTCAACACTACAGCTTTCCCAGCTCACGATCAAATACAGCTCTACGTACATTATTACTTTGAAAACTTCCATCCCATATTTCCGTTCATCCGAAAATCCTCATTCTATCGCTCAGCCTCAAGAGAGTGGCTTTTATTGCTAGCCGTTGCCACTGTGGGTTCTCGATACGCCCGGGGACAGCAAGGAAGTAATGTCAAAGAGATGCTATTCGCAGTCCTAGATGTCGCCCTACAGGATCGAAGATATGGTTATGGATTTGACCGAAGCAATGGATACGATGACAGTCTATTTATCCCTGGGCAGCATGCAAAAGCACTCACATGTCCAGGCCTCCTGTTATTACAGGCTGGTGTGCTCAATATCATTATTATGCAGCATTCCGGCAAAAAAAGTCTTATTGAACGTTCTTTTGTCGAACGACACTATTTAGTCGAAGCCTGTCATTCTTTGAGGCTGATCTCCCGCGCTCCCGAATTCAAATATACAGCAAACGTCAAGAATCTTTGTGGGTATGATTCAGTGCAAGAGTGGCTTACACGAGAGACGGAAATCCGAGTTGGGATGATGATATGGGTACTTCAACTGTCCAACTTACTTCGCTGAATTCATACTGACTTTTGTCTGCTATAGTTTATGGACTCCATTTTTCTGTACGAGTTCGGTGCAAAACCCTTGATGGAACTCGACGACATCAAAGCCGAACTTCCATCTCATGAAGATGTATGGGAGAATCCTGAAATTGCCATGCAAGGCAAAATAACTTTTACCCAAGTGACACTATTGAATGCAATGGAATCGGTATATATGGAAAAGACCCTGCCAGTTCAGCTAGGCGAGTTCAGTAGCGCTCTTCTGGTCATCGCCATTTATCGCAATACGAGGAAAATACTGTTAAAGGAAAATAACCGACTGAGCTCGTGGACACCTTCAGCAGAGGCCCAGCGGCGTGTTGATGACGTTACTTCAACTACACATCCAGCTTGGCTGCCAACTAACCCAACAACCATCAAATGGCGAAACAGCGCATGCGATTGTCTAGACGTCTTACACTGGTCAGCCAACAGTAAAGTCGCTCGATTTTCGGGATCTGAGCATCATACAATCTTGCATCTGCATCTCGCACGCCTAATCATCTTAACGCCAACAACGTACATTCAGACCTTAGCGTCGACGACAGCCTCAGCGCACCAAGACTCTAGCAGTATTGGAAGCAATATGGAGCTTGTCGCAGCTCGTCACCAAATTCTTCAGTGGGCTGTTCGGGATCAATGCAAGGCCAGGCTTACTATTATACACTGCGGTGCACTTTATTGGCACATTCGACGATACAGCCGTGACAGCATCCTGGAGCCTTACGCCATATACATGGCAACCCTCGTACTCTGGGCGTTTTGCGTATCCATGCAGCTCCCGGAAGTTGTCGACGCCATGGCTCAAGACTGCGAAGGTGACCCAGAGCCGAGCTTTTTACACTTGGATCGGCCTCTCGATGACGAGTTAGTACAGATGTTCGTTCGTGTAGGGTACAAGATGTCTGCGCACATATCCAATATTGGCAATATCTTGGATCAAGGTGCCCCGGCTAAGATACTCAAAGAAGGAATATCCCTCCTTACTGAAGGCTCTCGTCCCATTGTGTCTAGGGAGAATGGCCTCGCATTGCGTGCCGGAAGTGCATCACTCAACTCAGAGTGCACCTGGGGGATTGAGGAGTCGTACGTGAGGTTGCTTCGCGACCTCTTACTTGCAACAACAAATACGACGGGAGTTGCCGAGCCATGAACAACGCGACAATTTGGAGTTTCAGAGACTTGACTCGGAGCATGTACCAATATAAGCTTTTCTCCACCGGAGCGGGTCTGGCGAATCATCTGAGCTCCCCCCGCACCCAATCCTAATCAGGAACTCGATCCTGGGGTAAATTGACGCTATTCCGGTGGGGCAGATGTCAGCGCATCCTCCAGTAGAACTGGGCCCTGGGGCATCGATGCAAAATACCTGGTTGGGCGGAGGCCTAAAGCGGTGTGCTCAGGGATCATATTTCGTCGTACTGATGACTAACACGACCTTTGTACCCATCGTGTGGTTCCGCCATGATAATTACATACACCCCCGCTTGTCCCGTGGTTTCAACCATATGCTCCAGGGTACAACACGAATCGCGGCACATGGCCAGGCCTATTGGCGCGTTTTTCAACAGATATTCAGTGTCCCTGTAGGTATAAGAATTGTGCGACCATTCCCGGATTTTCCATGTGAACCATTCTCATCTCAAACATCTACTTTAAATCGATTATTATTTTGAAGACTCCAAAACGCGACCATGGATGCGGACGAGAAGGCTGCCGTTGAGGAGCGAACGCGAACCCACCAGGACGAATTTGAAGATGCCAAACGAGCGGCTGAAGAGGAGCATCAACTTACTCTACGCCAAGCTATCCGTCTCCATCCCAGCGCAGTGCTATGGTCGGTTTTATTGTCGACTTCCATTATTATGGAGGGATACGATATAGTACTTATGTCTAGCTTCTTCGCCCAGCCAGCATTTTCAAAAAGATACGGGTCCTTTGATCCAGGAAGTGGCACATACCAGATATCTGCGTCGTGGCAGAACGGGCTTATTAACGCTGTTTCTGTCGGTACAATCGTCGGTGCATTTGCCAATGGGTACTTCAGTCATCGGTTTGGGTATCGGCCAGTGCTGCTAGTATCACTGGGCTTGATCGCTGCCTTCATCTTCATTCCGTTCTTCGCTCCCAACCTACCCGCTCTCCTAATGGGCCAATTCTTTTCCGGCATTCCTTGGGGCATCTTCGCCACCATGGCGCCCGCTTACGCCAGCGAAGTATGTCCGCTTGCGCTACGCGGCCACCTATCAGTCTATGTCAACCTGTGTTGGGCCTTTGGCCAACTCATTTCCGCCGGCGTCCAATCCGGCTTCGAAGGCAAGACCTCGCAATGGGCGTACCGCATCCCGTTTGCCCTACAATGGGCCTGGCCCCTCCCGCTCGCCGCAATCCTCTTCTTCGCCCCGGAATCCCCCTGGCACTACGTGCGCAGCGGCAACCGCCAGATGGCCGAGCAAATGGTCACGCGGCTTGCCTCGCCCTCACAGAAACACCTCACGCCGCAGAAAGTGTCCATGATGATCCATACGAATGAACTGGAGAAGGCACTGGAGGAGAACACATCATATCTGCAGTGCTTCAAGGGGATTGATTTGAGGCGCACGGAGATTGCGTGCATGGCGTTTGCTGCGCAGCCGTTTTGTGGGTCGTCCATGGTGGGTACGCCCACGTATTTTTTTGTCCAGGCGGGGCTGCCGACGAGCGTGTCGTTTAAGATGTCAACTGGCGGGCTGGGAATGGCGTCGGTGGGCACCATTGTGTCGTGGTTCCTCATGTCGTATTTTGGTAGGCGCACGCTGTATCTTTGGGGCCTGGCGGGGCTTACGGTCATTCTGGGTATCGTGGGCATTACTAGTGCTGCGGCGGAGCATTCAGTGTCGGGCCTATATATTCAGGCGAGCATGATGATTCTTTGGCTGCTGGTTTATTACCTCACCATTGGTCCGATTTGCTAGTACGTATTGCCCGTGTGTGAGATTGATAGGAGAACAATGCTGATTTGGAACACCCAGTGCTATCATAACAGAAGTCTCGTCCACGCGGCTTCGCGGCAAGAGTGTGTGCACGAGTCGCATCGCGTACTATATCGCGCAGATCATATGCAATGTGATCAATCCATACATGTTGAACCCTACTGCTGGGAATTGGAAAGGCAAGACGGGCTTCTTCTGGAGCGGGTGTGCGTTTGTGTTTTTTGTCTGGACGTATTTTAGATTGCCGGAGACGAAAGGGAGGACGTTTGAAGAGCTGGACATCCTGTTTGCGAACCGCGTGCCGGCGAGGGAGTTCAGGAAGTACAATGTCGATGCCTATGCGCAGGGCGACGAATCTCTCCAGAAAACGCTGATTTAGGTGGGGAGGCCTGGTGTTGGGTACACACAGTATGCGATATGTGGTATGATTATGATATTACAAAGCACTGAAGGCCTTTTTGCCCTGCTTGTCATTGTTGTTGACAACAGCTTGAAGCACACTGAATAGGAACAGGCTAATATTTCTTTGAAAAGAACATATGAAGTAAAACATTTGTCCGAATAGACGAGTGGATTAAGTCTATTCAATACCCAGGCAGCTTCAAGCAAGCCCAACCCATAAAGCTCCTTTCCCAACCAACCATCAGGATAATCTAGTAGAAGCGGCGTACGCGGAAATCATTTCTAACGGGTTCAATCAGTGACTTCTGCCCGCCAATCTAATAGTAACTCCTGCATCTGTCGACATCCACCACGTGCACATTCGTTCCGTCCGCTTGATCGACAAAGAATACCGAGGGATGAATTCGAAGATGGAATTAAGTGGCATGTGCACTACGCATGTTGAGACTAGATTTCGTAGCCATCCCGACTTAAATCAAAATCAAATATACAAACGCTTGTTGTTCAAGCTCCAATCGCACAAAAGTTGGCGCTGAGTTGGCTTGATCAAATGGCATCACGCAGTGCTATGCAGAATGGTGACAGAGATTGACAATTTTTGAAATTTGGTGGGATTTTTTACTTTACATGGTTTGGTGAAGTTCAGACGGTGCTGACTGCCATTTTTCAGTTGGTTGGTGCAAGGGAGATTGATGCCACGAGTGGGGGCGCGCCCAAGAAATCGCGCCTAAGAAACGGGCCGCTTGCTCAAGCTGGGAAGCAGATGATGGTTCTCCAGGGCCAATAGGTTTGAGGCAAGGGCGACTTTTGGAGAGGAGGTGGGGGACAGTGAATTAGATTTGGGGCAAGGACTATGCCCTGGGGTCTCTATCGTCTCTAATTCTGATGCCGTGAAGGATTGGCACAGGCGAACAGTGACAGCGAACAGTGACAGCTGCAGAAGAGCCGACATGGAGATAGACAGGAGCGGTGAACTTTATGCCATTGCAGGAATGCGCCTCTATTCATGAGAAAAATGGCTTGGTGCATGTGCCCAGGGTATTGGTGGTTGCGGGCTATGGCGGTGCCACCCTCCGCACCACATAGCCGGTCGCTGTGGACCTTACAGCACCAGCCACGAAGTCGCACTTTTTCGATATTGCAATGCAGCAGTGCATGTGGAAATATCAAGGATAATTTTCATGGTGATCTGCGTCTGCTTCAATCCACCTTAGAGTCGGCTACAGTAGGTCCAGGCGGCTGATGGGTGCTATTGAGATGGAAGATGCGCTTGACGCTATCAACGCTCTTTTCAAGATGCGGATGGCGGTCCATGAAGCCGCCGTGCTGGGTGTTGAGGGCGGTGCCTGCCATGGGGCGCTTCTTGCCAGCGAGGGGATCAGCCATGGCGGCTCGAGGAGGCCACTCGTCGGTTTCCTTCCAGCCCTGCACGAGGGCCTTGGTCATGTCGGCCAGGTTGATGGGCACCGAGGGCGTGCGTGACGACATGACGATTTTCTGGAAAATGTCTGGATAGGTGGATGGCGAGATGGAGGCGCGGATGGGGTTGGAGTCGAGGAGGCGAGGGGCGACTGGCACGAGGTCGGGCGTGCCTGCGGTGTCGGAGGCGAGGGCGGCGGCTCCATGCTTTTTCACGCTGGCGGCGCCTGTCCATTTGTCTCTGCGCTCGAGGAACAGCCTGAGGCCGTGGTTGTGCTGGGCCTCCTCTTCCAAGCGGGCCCTGCGCCTCTGGCTGCGCGCATGGCGGGTGTTTGCAAGGGAGTCGGCGACGCTGTCTGGGCTGTCAAACCTGTAGGGGCCGCTGTCGTCATGCGAATTGGCGTCGCTGGACTCGGAGTCGCCGTAGTAGCGCTCACGGAAGCCTTGGGCGTCTCGGACCTCCTCGTCCGAGGCCGACCGTGGCGGCGGGGGGTTGGGGTAGTCCCAGTCGGTGCGCACGCGATCGCAGAGAAACCGCTTGGCGGCTCTTGCGGCGGTTTGGTTGCTCTCCATGGCGGCGCTGGCAGAGGCAGAGGACCAGACGGTGGCATGATCTTGGGGAGCGCCAGAGAGGGCCTGGCGTGGAGGCCCTGGTGTGGGGCGGGCAGGCCAATCGCCTATCAGTTGGCCAGCAACCACCCCGGCCTGCCACTCGCAAGACTGGCGGAGAACAGCCTGGTATGCGCGCCGGCACCTTCCCAGAGAGGCGATGCCTGCGAGCACTCGCTCCCACTGCAAGACGCAGTCTGCCCGTCGTGGCGTGGTTCCGAGTGGCGGCCGTTGGCAGCACGGGCCTGCCTGGGGCAGCTCGGTACTTATAAGCATTGCTTGTTGCTCCACAGCCACGGCATGACATGTGGATTTAGACGTCCCCGGTCTGTTGCCTCGTCCTGTCCACACATACATACACGATGCCTGGTTCGTCGCGTCTGCCCGTGAGTCTGCGCGACACGTTCCACGCGAGCAAGAGCTCTCCCCAGGGCCGGCTCGTCGCCCTCAACATCCAAGTGCAAGTGCCGGCAGCCGTTGGGCAATTGCAGCGCTGACCAATCATAGCCTGCGCAACATCGTCTTCGCCTTCTTCGTCCTACGCTGGACGCGCAAACTGTTCTACCAAGTAAAGGGCCGCGGCGTCTTTGGCTCCCTGGCCGAGCTGTGCATCTCGGTGCGGCGCTACCTTTATGGCGTCTTCCTGCGCGCGCCCGGCGTGCGCACCAAGGTCCAGACCCAGGTCAATGACTCCATCCTCAAGCTCGAGCGCAAGCTTGTGCCCAGCGGTCCCGGTATCCAGCGCCTGACCAGCCTGCCCGCCACAGGATGGCCCGAAGACGAGGTGCGCCAGAGGCTGACCGAATTGGCCGACATGGACCACACGAGATGGGAGGATGGCAGAGTCAGCGGTGCCGTCTACCACGGCGGAGAAGAGCTGCTGCGACTGCAGACCGACGCCTTCAGCAAATTCACCGTCTCCAATCCCATCCACCCCGATGTCTTCCCGGGCGTCCGCAAAATGGAGGCCGAAGTTGTGGCCATGGTAGGATAGCACCTTGCATTTCGATATGGCGCCATGGCTGATATCACTAGGTTCTCTCTCTGTTCAATGCCCCGCACGATGCAGTGGGAGTTAGCACTTCAGGCGGCACCGAGTCCATTCTCATGGCGTGTC
Organism: Ophiosphaerella herpotricha; assembly: GCA_028458525.1. Lineage (NCBI taxonomy): Eukaryota > Fungi > Ascomycota > Dothideomycetes > Pleosporales > Phaeosphaeriaceae > Ophiosphaerella > Ophiosphaerella herpotricha. Next base: position 78,775 of record JALNQK010000069.1, read on the forward strand.
TCTCTGCTCGCAACAAGGCCTGTAAAGAGCGTGGCGTCACTGAGCCTGAAATGGTCCTCCCAGAGACGGCCCACACCGCCTTCCGAAAGGCTTGCGAGTACTTCAAAATCAAGATGCGCCTTGTCGAGGTCAAGGCTCCTAGCTACAGGGTCAATCTATCTGCGGTCTCACGCATGGTCAACCCAAATACCGTGTTAATTGTCGGATCTGCACCCAATTTCCCCCACGGCATCATCGACGACATCTCTGGACTCAGCAAAATAGCCCAGAAGAAGAAGGTACCTCTTCACGTTGACTGCTGCCTTGGGTCTTTCATCATCCCACTCCTCACCAAGGCCGGCTTCGAGTCGGATCCATTTGACTTCCGCCTCAAAGGCGTTACCAGCATCTCTTGTGACACCCACAAATACGGCTTTGCTCCCAAGGGCAGTTCAACTGTGCTGTATCGCTCAGATGATCTCCGCAAGTACCAATACTTCATCGTCCCTGATTGGTCTGGTGGTGTTTACGCCTCGCCCTCGATTGCCGGCTCGCGACCTGGTGCCTTGATTGCAGGATGCTGGGCCAGTCTTGTTAAACAAGGCGAGAATGGGTACATCGATGCTTGCCACAAGATTGTCGGCGGAATGAAGAGGATCGAGTCAGCCATCCGAGAAAGGCCAGAGTTATCTTCTGACCTTAAGGTCATCGGAAAGCCTATGGTGTCGGTCGTCGCATTCCTTTCTAACACCATCGATATTTATGATATCGCAGACGCCATGTCTGGAAAAGGCTGGCACTTGAACGCGTTGCAGAACCCGCCCGCCATCCACGTTGCTGTCACGCTGCCCATCGTGGCGGTCGTGGATAAACTCATCGAGGACTTGGTGGAAGTAACAGAGGATGTCAAGGAGCAGGAGAGACGCAGAATAGCAGAGGGTAAGGGTGCAAAGGGTGCTGTCAAGGGTGACGCTGCTGCGTTGTATGGAGTTGCGGGAAGCTTACCCAACAAGAGCGTTGTGGAGGATCTGGCTAAGGGATTTCTTGATACCCTCTACAAAACCTAAGTAGAAGTAACGGCGTAGCGCGGATATGTTTTGAGGACTGTATATAGTATTATATTAATACACATACTTGACAACCCTTTGTGCACAAACTAAGCTGCTGCTGGAGCTGCTGGAGCTGCAGAGGCTGCAGGTAATCGTCCTGCCACCTCCAGTGGCAACTTCCTCCTGGGCCTCTTGAGATCTGCCTCTGTGACCCCATTGACCCCAACCTTCGTGATGCCCATCACCGGAGCATCCCCCTTCTTCACAAACTCATACAGCCCCGGCAACTTATTGCCCGCCAGCCTAAACGCATCCCTTACAACCTGCTCATGCAAGTCGCCCTGAATCTCAAAAATAATCTTACTCACCGCCACCCTCGCCGTCCACCGATCAAAACTGCCCTTGCCCTTGCCCATACGACTCTCATTCCCGCTCGTATACACTCCAATGTTCGCCGCAATCCGCATGTACAGCCGGAACTTCATCCCACGCAGCCGCTTCTTGATCGTTTCTTCAGCAATGCGAAGCTGGTGCGCGCTGATGCGCCGGTCGTGGTCGCGCATGCGCAGCCCGTAGTCGCCCCAGACCACGGTTGTGCCGCGCATGCTGCCGCCCGTGGGCACGCGGCACCGCCCTTTGCGCGACTTGCGCGACTCGCCGCCTTTGGGCGCGAGCCAGTTGGCGTGGGAGGCGGTGGCCGAGAAGAAGCGGGTGGGGGGCTTCGCGGGTGTGAGGGGGCGGCAGGTGGGACTGCGGAGGTGGAGTTGGGGAAGGACTGAAAGTAATTAGCATTGGCGGTGGGCGAGGAGGAATTTGGGGTGGGGGGGTGTACGTTGTGGGCGTGGCGGAGCGAGGCTCAATTGGCGGAATTGGCCCAGCAGGCTTTGGGGTATCCTGGGCGGCGGCATGGTGGTGGAGTTCACTTGTGATGGGACCGGCAATGTTTCTCACGGCGGAGCAGTTGAAGTTCGGATGTTGCCAAGGTGTGGCTTGTGTGGCTGATGCTTATGTGGCTAGTGCAGGCAGGCGCGTCCGTTGCCTAATTGCTCTAATGACTTCGCGACCGCGTCGTGTACGTCGACGCCCACTCATCAAAGAGATCAAATACTCGGCCACCACCTCCACGCACTGCTGTGTGCTGCCTTATTGGTGCTGCTAGAACCCTTGACTGCCGGGCTGTACTTTCGTTTCTCTAAAACGATACAATGCCCACCGACATTCGCAGCTTCTTTGGTGGCGGGCCAAAGGTGAGCCAGAGCTCCCAGCAGGACGAGGTATGTCTGCGCACCCGGCACCAATTGATTGTGTTACCATTCGATCGTGTTCTTTGGACGCTATTCGAGGTGGCCAATTTGCATCGACTCTTGAATACGTAGAGAAAAGACATGAACCTAATTATTACCAGAAGCCCGAAAAAACAAAGGCCGTTCCTAAGAAGACCGGTCGCATTAGTCGGGTAATCGACGACTCTGACGATTATGAGGAGGAAGTCAAGTAAGAAGACTATTGTTCCTTAAGTGAGTTGAGCTTAAACAATGGCAGACCCAAGAAATCAGCACGTAAGGAACCGCTGCCTAAGAAAGTGAAGCGTGAGCCTACACCCGAGCTAGAAGAAACGACCACAACCGACTTCTTCGCCTCTTCGAACAAGCCCAAACGGACAGAGCCCGTTAGGCGAAAGCCTGTCGAGGCACCAAAAGTAATACCTAAGAAGGAGAGTGGCCGGAAGCCCAAAGCAACGCCAGCGTCGAATGGCAGGGCTTCGGGACGAGCTAAGAAGCCTATCACATCTTATGCTGGGCAAGATGATTTAGACGATTTTCCGGATGATGATTTAGACGATGCGGATGACATATTCGAAGATGGCATAAAGGGCAAGAATAAGGACGATTATGTCGAGGCTCCTGAGAACAATGATGATCTTGCTATTCAACTACCACACCGAACCACACCAAAGATGCCTGCAAAGCAACTAAAACAAATCAATGCAGAGGATGATTTCAAACCCGAGGATGATGACGTGGATATGAGAGATGCAGATGCAGATCAGGACTTTGTCGAGCCTGACGAGGATAAACATGTGTCCAAGAGCAAGCCAAAGAAGAATCCGGTAGCAGGTCAGAAGCGAAAATCACCGGAACTGGACGATGAGGACGACGAGGAAGATGAAGGAAGTGAAGAAGAGAACCCTAAAAAGGGCCGTTCCAAGAAATCGACCACGGCGAAAGCACCTACTAAGAAGAAGGCGAAAAAGGAGGAGGAAGCAGAGAACGCGGACATCCAAGCTATTTACGACAGCATTCCCACAATACGTGCACCTACGCCTCCCCCAAAACAGGACGGCAAGTTCAACTGGCAAGCAAATGCTGGTCGCGTGGAGGCCGCTCCGCTGCAAGGCGCTTCCGATGACATGCCTTCTGGATCAGACACTTGCTTGGCCGGTTTGACGTTCGTCTTTACTGGTGTTCTCAAGCGATGGGGTCGAACAGAAGCCCAAGAGCTTGTGAAGCGACACGGTGGCAAAGTCACAGGTGCTCCCAGCAAGAAGACAAGCTACGTTGTGCTTGGCGAAGATGCTGGCCCTAGCAAATTGAGCAAGATTCGGGAGATGAATATCAGGACGATTGACGAAGATGGTCTGACAGCACTCATTGAAAAGCTTACAGCAGCCGGCAACAAAGGTGACTCTAAGGCCCAGGCTGCCCATAAAGAAAAGTTACGCAAAGAGGAAGAGAAGATCAAGGCACAAGCTGCTGAACTCGAAATGGAAGAGAAGAAGCGCCAGAAGGAGTTACAAGCTGCAGCGAGTAGCAAATCCGGATCCTCAAACGCACCTGCGGCTCAGAATGCGGATCCGGGAGTTGACTCCCGACTCTGGACGACAAAATATGCACCAACCGCTATATCACAGATCTGTGGAAACAAGACTACCGTCGAAAAGATTCAGCGGTGGTTGCAGCGCTTCCCAAAGAACGTGAAGACTGGATTCAAGCTTGCTGGACCAGATGGAAGCGGCGTATTCCGCGCTATCATGCTTCACGGACCACCTGGTATTGGGAAAACTACAGCCGCTCATCTGGTGGCTAAGCTCGAGGGATACGACATAGTTGAGCGGAATGCCAGTGATACCCGCAGCAAAAAGCTAATCGAGGATGGTCTGCGTGGCGTGCTGAGTACAAACTCACTCCACGGTTATTTTGCTGGTGATGGGAAAAAGGTCGAATCGTCCAAAAAGAAGCTTGTTCTTATCATGGATGAGGTTGACGGCATGTCTGCTGGCGATCGAGGCGGTGTGGGTGCGCTGGCTGCTGTCTGCAAGAAGACGGAAGTTCCTATGATTCTCATTTGCAACGACAGGCGCCTACCGAAGATGAAGCCGTTTGATTATGTTACATACGACCTCCCATTTCGTCGACCGACCGTGGAACAAATTCGTTCTCGCATCATGACAATCGTATTCCGAGAGGGCCTAAAAATGCCAACCCCCGTCATAAACGCACTGATTGAAGGCAGTCATGCCGACATCCGCCAAGTGGTCAACATGATCTCAACAGCCAAGCTAGACCAGGAGGCTATGGACTTCGACAGTGGCAAACGCATGTCCAAGAACTGGGAGAAGCATGTCGTCTTGAAACCTTGGGACATCACGCAAAAGATTCTTGGGGGCGGCATGTTCGCGGCCAGCAGCAAAGCTACCCTAAACGAAAAAATCGAACTGTACTTCAACGATCATGAGTTCAGCCCTCTTATGCTCCAGGAGAACTACCTAGGCACAAACCCTATGCAGGCTCTCAACTACTCGGGTAAAGAGAAGGACATGAAGGCACTCGAGCTCGCCTCTGAGGCAGCTGATAGTATCAGTGATGGTGATCTCGTTGATCGAATGATTCACGGCTCTCAACAACAGTGGAGTCTGATGCCTACGCACGCAGTCTTTAGTTTTGTTAGACCAGCAAGCTTTGTTGCTGGCAGCACAGCGGGCAATCAGACGCGCTTTACATCGTGGCTAGGCAAGAATAGTAACATGAATAAATTAACTCGATTGGTCAAGGAGATCCAGGCGCACATGCGGTTGCGGTCATCTGGAGACAGGCACGAGATTCGCCAGCAGTACATACCGGTGCTGTGGACGGAACTGGTTCACAAATTACAGAAGGAAGGCAGAGATGCTGTGCCGGGCATCATTGAACTCATGGACAGCTACTATTTAACCAAGGATGACTTTGATGCTATCATGGAGCTTGGAGTTGGTCCAATGGATCAGGGCGAGGTAAAGATCGAGACACAGGCTAAAACAACATTCACACGACTGTAGGCTCCTGCTCTACTGCTTAATATATCGACTCGAACACTACTAACAAGGACACAGATACAACCAGCAATCGCATCCGCTGCCTTTTATGAAAGCATCATCCGTAGTAGCGCCTAAGAAACAAGCCAAAGAAAGGCCTGATCTCGAGGAAGCAATTGATGAGTCTGACGACGCAGAGGTTATCGAAGAGGTCAAGGAGGAAGAGGAGGACGTTGATCTGTCTAAAGACAAGTATGTCAAGCAACCAAAGAAGAAAGCAGCAGCCAAGAAGGGAGGAGCGGCGCCGAAGAAAGCCAAGAAGAAGGCTAAAGGTGCAGTGAGTGAGGATGAATCAGAAGAAGAGGTGGTCAAGCCGAGGGCCAAAGGCAGAGGAAAGGCGCCGGCTAAGGAAAAGCAGGCATGAGCGACGACGATCCAACGCGCCGTAGTAGGCATGGTCCTACGCCAGACCCCAACCCAGACACCGCATACCAGACGAACAATTCACAATGTATATACATAGGTATGGTCTGGATTCCACATTGAATAGATTTGACAGCAATGATAATTTCAAACATCCACACCTAAAGACCGACAGCATTATTCCAAACCATGCTCCTGATGCGCATGCCCCTGAAGACCTGTGCCGGCAAGACCCGTTCGCAAGCCTACCCATCTGCACGCACAGAGCACCGAGGCGCAACAAGTGTCTATGCACTATCAAACCCCCCCCCCCCTCTTGGCCACGGTCTATGCAGCCGCACAAATACGATCAGCCTGGTCCAACCCAAGCAAATAGTCGCGACAACATCATGGCTTTTTCATGCCCTTAACGCCGCAAAAAGGCGTCGGGGATCGATACTATATTTGGATGGGGCTAGACTGGGTACTTGGTGACTGTTGACTTCAGCGTTACGTGACAGGCTAGACTACCTTCTTCTAGAACGAACGTGGCTTTCGGGTCCGGAATGGGGCTCGAATTACACACCCACGAAGCAACATCGCATCGCGTCGCATCGCATGAATGGGGAGAGAGAGAGAGCATGTTTCAACTCGGGCCGTGTCTGCAGATCTGTTTCTGGTTCGCAAGAGCTGAGGCAAAACGCTGACAGTTGATGCGTGGCTTCTTTTTGCCCACGAAAGAGCAGATAGGTACCTGGGTTACTTGCATCTGTGCTGCACGTGTTCAAACCAAGAACCAGACCAGACCCAAACGACATGAGACGTGTAGCACAAGTACACGAGCCCCATCCACCCGCCTTTGCCGATCCCTTCTTTGTCAGAAACACCTGCATTGACATCCATCGCAAAAGCTGGAAACATCGTGTTCAGGCGCGCCCGCACTCCAGGCGTATTTGCGTACGACAGGAGGGCCCCAGCGCCAGCCACGGGTAGCCCATGGACTGGATGGGGACTAGCGCGCTGCAGGACTCTCTCAGTCATGCGAACTAGTGACGTCGTTGCCCGCCTGGAGAGTCGCATGCGGCAGGTGCGCGTTTTCTTTTGCTACGGGAAAAATAGAGTGGATTGTGTCTTGGGGAGGGAGGGGATGTACTATGGGAAGCCAGAGGTATGGGAGCGGAGTTTTGGGGTGGGTTGGTCATATGTGCTGCTTTTTCTTGATTATGGGGGGCGATCAGGGTCACGGCGGTGATCGGACTGGGGGGTGGCGCGAATACGAAGCAGGTGCGCTTGAGGCATGAATAGCCGCAACAGTAGTGATCCTTGTGCAGGATCTGCGGTGTTGAATTTGGATTGCCACGTTAGCCACTCCATGGAATGGTGGATGCTCTGGTCAACAGTGCAGTGGCGGTGTAGATACTAGATACATAGATACATGTATGATGATGCGGATAATAGGTAGTAATGTGTTGCGACGCGACGTAGACAATCATGCAGGTGGTATCTCAGAAACATGCAACGCCAGAAATGCTCATGACAACGCCCCCAAGTCCTGTGTAGGACGCTTCTACTCTAATGCTCGGTAATGCTATGGGTGCCCAAGGCCCTGTGTATGTTCTAAAGGAGCAAGAAGGGTTATGAAAGATCAAGCGCTGTCTTCGCTAGTGGTTGCCTCGCTAGTTGACGATGAAGCGGTCTTGGTGGATGCCGGGAGGTTTCCAAGGGTCCAGCGCCAGTCGCGCGTCCGTTTTCGCCGGCCTGCCACGGGCGTGGCTGGACAAGTGTCGCTTTCATCTTCCGAGGACGACGAGTCTCGCTTCTCGCCGGTGCGTGGCTGCCTGGGGCAAGGGGAGGAGGGAGTCGGAGGAGTGTTGGCTGATGGCTTGTCCGAGAGTGAGTCGGAGTCGGATGCTGAGGTGAAAGAGGCGAGCGAGGACAGAGTAGAGACGGAAGAATCAAGGTCTGAGTGGGCCAAGGTGTACTTGACTGTGGTGATTTCCTCTTCCAGCGGTGTGCGAAAAGACACACGCTTTTCGGCGGGGAATAAGGGCCGTGAGGCAGCCATCTTGCGCGGTATTATGGAGCGCGCAGGGCTGTTTGCGAGAATAGAGATGAGGTTGTGCGGCTGCTTGTAGGGAATGCAGCTGGAGGCCGACTCGTTGGAGGCTGATGTGAGGGCAGAAGAGAGGGCAGAGGCTGGGCTGGAAATGGTGGTAGTGCTGTCGGTGGATGTGGTAGTGGTGGTGGCAGGGTAGGCGTTGGAGAAGGTGTTGATGTTGGTAGGCGAGACAGCGCTGAGGGTGTCAAGTCGCAGGCTGGCGCCTTTACCTTTGCCAAAGCTGCGGGGCTGCGAGGTGTTGACAGAAAGCTTGGGGCGCTGCTGGCGCGAAGATATTATAGGCAGCGAGGCTGCCATGGAGGTCATGTTGGGAGCAAGGCCAGGTGACGGCACGTAGGAGGGCGGCGTCGAGTGTGATATAGTCGAGAGCATCATGTGCGATGCGGTGCAGGCTCGTGGGGAGGGCTGCTGATGACTGCGAGGGTGGCTGTGGGTGCGCGGGGACATTTGGTATTATATTAGGTAGTCGACTGCACCCGCTCTCCTGCGACGGCGCGGTAAGTATTACCTCGCAGACGGGCGCCATGTTGCCATCTGGTAGCGCGGCGGCAGGTTGCCTCCTTGGGGGCGCCATGGACATTCTCAAGCCGCCGACTGTCAATTTCTAGCCTAGCTGCATGTAGAGATGGGCGTAAATAGCAGCCCGCGTCCACAAATAGCTCCACCCCTCCACCCGCTGGCCACACACATTTCCAATCAGCTCGGACTCGTCGGCCAGCCTTGGCGCCCGTCTGCTTCATCGCTGTTTCGTCAATCCTCCTGTTTTGTTTCGCTTGACCGCCGCGCCCAACATCATGGCCTTCCGCCGGCCTTCCACAACGCCCTCCCTCGGCTTCCCCAAGCGGCAGCTCGACTCCACCATCCTTCACTTCGTAAGCACGCAGGCCCCGGGCGCTCCAGGCCTTTCGCCGTGTTACACAGCCTTGCCGCTGCTCTGCTAACCCTCCTTGTCGTGTTTAGGACTATGTACGTATGCGCATACGCGTGATCAGCCGCCATGCCGCATCCGGCTAGCTTACTCGCCGCCACTCCACAGGACTGTTTCTACGCCAGCGTCTTCGAACATGAGGCTCCCCATCTAAAAACCCTGCCCTTGGCCGTTCAACAAAAACAGATCGTAGTTACATGCAACTACGAGGCTCGTAGACGGGTATTCCTGCCCTGCTTGGCTTGCCCATGTCGCTCCCGTTGCCTGACAACTAACAACACCCATCCCAGGGTTTGTACAAACTCCAGCTCATTACAGAAGCAAAACGAACCTGTCCTGATGTAGTCATCGTCTTGGGCGAGGATCTCACGCCCTTTCGAAATGCTTCTAAGCTGCTGTATGCCTTCCTCGCCTCATTCTCCTGGAATGCCCGGTCAGAACGGCTAGGCTTCGATGAGGTTGGTTATTCCCACTCCATCATTTGCCATGTCTCAACACTGCGCCTCTCATCCGGCGCACCGTCCGTGCCGCAACTCTGTTTTTATTAGGTCACTGACCCAACCAACCCTGGGCTGACATGTCCCAAGGTCTTCATAGACGTGTCCGACATCGTCGAGTATAACGCCAGCATACTAAACGTGAACAATCTACCCAATTCCTTCTTCTGTCTCTCCAAATCAGATCCAACTGCCGGATTTTCCTTTGATGCTTCACAATGGGCGGGCCATGTCCACCCTGACGGATCAAAACATTCCTCAGGTAAGCCCTTTCATCACTGTACGATGTGGCGTAGCAGCCACTCAGCCCACCTGTCTGGAGCCTGCAAGAAAAGAGGCCGATAGCCGCCGTAACTGAGACATACCGCGGCTAGCAGTCTGATTCTTGATCGATAAGTGCTGAGTCACCAGCGCTTGTGTTCAGCAGTCGCTATGCAGCTCGTCTAGATACATAGTGCCCTATTGACTGATTTAGCGCCTGCGCTTGGGGCCGGGCAACACTGACCAATAGCAGACACCACTTGTGTAGATTCACTGCAACTTCGTTTGGTTTTAGCAAGCCATTTAGCACATCACATGCGCAATAAGCTTGAGTTTGAGAAAGGTTACACTGCTACTGCTGGTATATCAACAAACAAACTACTTGCAAAGCTTGTGGGCAACAAGCATAAGCCTAATGGGCAAACAACCCTGGTGCCACCGTACACTTCTGTCGACGGAGGTTCGATTGACAATGTCACTTCCTTCATCGATGATCACGAAATTGGAAAAATCCCAGGTATAGGATTCAAAATTGCGCAAAAGCTCCGTGCTCATGTCTTGCAAAGGCCGGCTGATTTTAACGCCGCGCTTGTGTATGGGGGGACAAAGGAAAACGTAAACGTTCGTGATGTGAGACGGTACCCCGGCATGAGCCCAGAAACACTTGAGCGTTTACTAGGGGGCTCTGGCGTGCCATATGGTATTGGTGCTCGCATTTGGCAGCTTATTAATGGATGCGATAACACAGATGTCAAACAAACACGAGAAGTTCCAACTCAAATCAGCATTGAGGATAGCTATATACGTCTGGACACCTTGGACGAGGTTACCAAGGAGTTGCGGATGCTAGCGATAAGCCTGCTGAAACGAATGCATGCAGATTTGTTAGAGGACGATGAAGCAGACAAGGAGGATTTTTCCAATGCCAAAACTACGACAACGCATCTTAAGTCACCCCAGCGTTGGCTGGCACACCCCAAAGTTATTCGCCTTTCTACCCGGCCACGGCCGCCACAAAACCCGGACGGTAGCCGAAACCGCTCATTTGCACGCATTTCTAAATCTGCGTCAATGCCAGGATTTGTCTTCAGCCTAAAAGATAGCACCGAAAGGATAGTAGAAAGATTGACTATTGATGTGTTGCTTCCTCTTTTTCGCAAACTGCATCCCGAGAAGAGTGGCTGGAATCTGAGCCTTATAAACATCGCCGCAACGAACATGGCAGATGCAGCTAGTGAAAAGGGCGGTGTAGGAAGGGACATTTCTAAGATGTTCCGAAGACAAGACGATGTGCTCAAACAATGGAAGGTGACAGAAGTAGATGAAGTAGTCCCAAGTGAGGCAGAAGTCAGTCACACGATCCCGGTGACACCTCACGCGCTAGCAAGCAAACACGGCTCTGAAGATGTGCCTACATCATCCCAGCAGGTGACCGATCTCGCTGCCGTGGATTGGATATCAGAGGGTGAAGATGTGGCTGATTCAGAATCGTTCCAGTGCGACAGGTGTGGTGCCATGATGCCACTGTTCGCCATGGGCGCCCATGAACGGTGGCATAAGAGCCAGCTTTCATTATAGCGAAAATGTTTCTTCTTAAATAATAAGCATCTGTAGAGGTATCTAAGTGTCAACGCTTCTCCCACTATTCGTTTTTCAATGCCAGTCAATCAAGTTTGTAAACATACAGATCACAGATATAAGCCTACGCCGATACACCTTTCGAAGTTGGAGGTGCCGACAATCGGTCTAACTAGCATGGTTCGCAATATTTTCGAAGACTGTAATACAACAGTTGAGTGGTTTGTAACCTGTTATAGTAGGCTTATTGTTCATCAAGGTTTTTAAAATAGTGCTGCCGGGTATTGCCTTGTCAGAAGCGTACTGGTCATCAGGCCCTCGCTTAATTTGACACGCCAGGTTGTAGGCTCGCGGTCAACCGACTTAACCACTTCAGATGTAGCAGCCAGAAGATACTCAAGCCGCCTAGAACCTTTCTTTTAGGTATCTACAAGTACAGCTAGAGGAATGTACAATTCCTAATCGAATCATTTAGTAGTATATAGTCTACTGTATGCATCTAGCATTGATGTAAGGAGTGTGATTACCCCACTTTTTCAGTTTACCGAGAGGTAGGGAGTATGAACGGTGTTGATGACGTAACGAGGCTTCAGCATTGCCTATTTCCGAGCACACCCAGAAACGCTTAATAATACCAGACAGTAGTGATATATGCCCAACAAGATCCTTCGCTTTCAATCTGTGACCTTCCTACGACCAGAAATCAGCAATGCCTACCTACAGTCGAGTGGGTGTAGTGACTGGTGCGAATAAGGTGCTGAACATCATATCACACCAGATAAAAACCATTCTAATGTATATACAGGGCATTGGTCTTGCCGTAGTCCGCCAGCTCGCTCTCCAATACCCAACATCACCGCTCGGAGGCGGTTCTCTCCTGATCTACCTCACTGCACGAGACGAAAGTAGAGGCGAAGCCGCCTTGAAAGAGCTAAACCAGGATGTGCAACTTAAACAAGCCAAAGCACTCAAAGCGGACGGGGGATCGTCAGAAATCGAATTCCGAGACCTAGACATCACAAACGATGATAGTGTTAAGAGCTTTGCAGGTCACCTGAGAGCGACTCACAGCGACGGCATCGACTTTGTGATCAACAATGCTGGTATCGCGTTGAACGGCTTCGGTAGGCTCGTCAGCATAGAATGGTGTGCCGTGTACTAATTGCGTCTAGATGCCCAGGTTGTAAAGACTACGCTCAACTGTAATTACTACTGCACCCTCTCCGTATGCCATGCCTTTCTCCCCTTACTCAAGTCAACCGGCCGCATCGTAAATGTAGCTAGTAGCGGCGGCACCTTGTCCAATTACTCGCCACTCCTCCGCGAACGATTCCTCGCCTCCAAAACCGAGGCAGATGTTTCCAGCATCTTACAGGAATTCCAAGCGGCGGTCGAGGCCGGGAGGGAGAAGGAAGCGGGGTTCCCCAGTTTGGCGTACGCCGTGAGTAAGGCTGGGTTGATTGGAGGCACGAGGGCGCTTGCGAGGGAGATGGGGGAGAAGGGGAGTGGTGTGAGGATTAATAGTTGTTGTCCTGGGTGGGTGGTTACGGATATGACAAAAGGGAAGGGGACAAAGACGCCTGATGAGGGGGCGAAGACGCTGGTTTGGTTGGCGATTCAGGACTTTGGTGGAGAGTCGGGGAGGTTCTATAAAGATGAGAAAGAGGTTGATTGGGAGAGGCTTTGAACATTTGTCACGGTTGTCGAGGAGGCCGTGTGTGAGTTATTCGTAAAGAAGATATTACAAATGTTATATAGGTGTAGAGTTTATGATTTTTTGTCTACTTCGAATTCGTTGGAACAACATGGACGATCCTTCTTGACATTGGTGAACTAGGAACTCAATAGAAGATTTCTGGCACAGCTGCATCATATCATAATCCAGAGCATGTAATGTGTGGTATAAAGATAATTATTCTCAAAAGCTGATATTGCAATTTTATATCCTAGATAAGCATTTACCTACCCTCCTTACTACTAACCTTTAAACTACTACTGATATTACGCCTTCCACCTAAAACTTTGGGTAATGTAGGAAATCTATCCGAGCCCTCAGGTTACAGGTTCGGCACCGGCACACTAATGGTATAGTTCTAGCTATTGGCAAAGTAGTTCATTACACTGCCTCTTAGGTAGTCCTTCGCTTTCATGGGCTTTCTGTTTGTCTCATTTTCTTTTACGAACCCAAGCCTCGTTATCATGGGGCTGTCGATAGGATTACTATCAACGTCGTTCCCTGGCCTTACGAAGAACAGCAAACCAGTTCGGTGGATGTGAACTTGGTCTTTTGGCGGCCGCACAACCCGATGTACCGTTGATTTCGGGTAGCCTGCAGTCCAGAACTTCAAAGCGTAACTTACATTACAGACAATGCCATTCGCGATAGGTGGGACGTACTTCCACTGGCCAGCAGGAGTTTTGATTTGTAACGCGGCTACCGTCTGGGACCAGAGGAAGGTGAATGAACCATAATCTGTGCTGAAGTTTCAGCAGTGTCACCTTTAAGCCCGTTGCTCATATCTTTGAACAGGCTATCGAAGAAGCCTACCAGTAAGGGGCGGGGTCCACAAGTTCTGTACTAGAGTGTCTCCAGATTTACTAAGTGGTTTGTATTTTATGTAGCGCAGTTGATCCTCCCCATATCCTTCGCATTAATGTCATTTAGCGAATAAATTTTCTGGCAACTCGAGGATAATTGCAAACAATGTCATAACCTTCATAGCAATATCTACAGTCCGCCGACTGAAGTCTTTGATCTCAGAGCGGAACTAAAGAAGGAATGGGTGGAATGTCTCTTTCTCGTTCTCCGGAATAAACTTTGGAATATTCACTGATTCCGCACCGTCGCGAACTTCCGTGTCGGGAATTTTACAAGGTAGAAGGTCGAATGGGATGACGGATTTGTCGTGCACACCAAATTCCTAATTGCAGGAATAGGCTTCACCGCAAAGCGGTATTTTCCGCCCTGGCCTCGGCTCGATTCGTTGAGAGGTAAAATCCATCATTCCTCCTTCCGGCCCCTCTTGCCAATACAAAGATAAACCAATAATCTGGGATCAAATCTGAAGATTCATAAAAACCTCCTAGGACCTTGTCTGAATTCACCAAAAATAGACTACTAATTATCGCCCCAAGGTTACATGTAGCTACCTTATATATTCCACTAGAAACCTTGCTAGGGTAAGTACTTGACTGAAGATACCAGGCGAAAAATTGCAGAAATATTTATTTTCCGGTGGCAATCAAAGATACCAGGAGAGCCGGTGATGCTCTTAATAATAGTGTATTTCGGCTTTAAACAAGTTCGGTTTAAGAGCCAAAGTCTTCCCACTGCCATAGCCGTCTAGGGTTATCTATGAATAATCTCTGGATTTGTGCCCGAGTCTCTGCCCAATCTTTATACATGCTTACAACCGTTCTGTCATCAATGCTCCTAAAGTCTGATGGGTTTAGTCTCCCACCAACAGCTGCATTGCCTTCTTTGTTCGCCGTATGCGGCCAATCGCTCCCATAAACCACCATATCTGGTCCATTAATCATGAAGGCCCGCATTACCACACGCATGTCCTCGTAAAATGGGGCTAGGTCAGAACTCAAGTAAGGGCCGGAAACTTTGACGAATAATAGCTTTTGTCGAGCCAAATCGATAACCTCTCGCTTACGGTATGGGTCGATCGTGTCTCGTGTATTATTTGTTTTACGTCCTACTTGAGGATACGCAAGATGGTCCATCACAGCCCGTACGCCAAGCGTTGGTATTACTGGTTTTAGTGCCACGAAAGACTGCAAAAGGATCCGAAGCTGTAGAACCCAATCGTGCACTTTGGCCACAACCGCGAACTTCTTCACAGCGGCGGCAATCTCCTCGTTGGTACCATTCTCTTTCATGCTCAGGCGCACACCTCGAACCCCGGCAGAATGATAATCGGTTAGCGTTTGGTTGCTGACCGTGTCCGGGTCAACGACGCATACTCCGCGTGCAGCACCTTTGAAGTACGCAAGTGCGTCAAGAAGAATACGATTATCAGTTCCATAGATACTTGGAGGCACGATCACCAGATGCTCTAATCCTATAGATTTTGAAAACTTGGTGGCATTTGCTGTTGTCGCAGCTTTCGGAGTGTAGTCTCGGTCTGGATGTAGCGGATACCGCTCGGGATCTATGATATGAACATGCGAGTCCCTGGGCCAATTCAGTATGACCTCAGACAGATGGAGCTGAGGGATATGAACCATGAGTGGGCTGGTATGAAGGTCCCTAGCTCCATCGCGGAATGCCTCGGCAGTAACACTGCCAGAACGGTGAAGGAAAGCATACGCATCTTGAATGGTTCGGCTGTGAACTTCAGCACGCAAAATCAATAAGACTTAGCATTTTTGGAAGCATGGGGTTAGGGTCAAAGGCCTATAATGCACAGCAGGGTTGCAGTATTTGTTCTCTTTCACCCTTGTTCAGAAATCAGCCCTTTCGGTGCGACCCCGAACCTTGGTTCGGTCACCTCCGAAACCTAAAGTGGTGCGCCCAAAAGTGGAGGTAACGATTAAGGCTGAAAAATAGCGCAATAGGGAGGACAGTTGCTAGAGAAAACATAACAGTTAGTTTTACCCAGTTATTGATTGTCAGCATTAATGTTGTTTTTGTACTATTGGACGTATTTGGTCTTCGAACTTATGGTGATACACTGTTCTGCAAAGACTTGTTCTTTTGAAAATCTGAAATATAAGGGCAAGTGCTGTTTACAATGTTTAATCCTTTGACAACTGGATGAGATCCACCTCAGCTAGTGATCAAGGCTCGGCTTACCTGGAAAACCTACAATCAAGCTACAAGACTTTTACTGCGTATGATAAATTGAATGTAATAAGTCTATGGCTACAGTGATCTTTAGCAACACAAGCCTGTCAAGGGAGGTCTGTGTCATGACTATTCATGAGACTTCTTTACAATAGCCAGACATGTGTGTCCGTTCGGTTACAAGCAAGTGCACAAAGACGAAACCAATATCCGTTGAAGCTCAGTGACATTGACGGCTGCAAATAATTGCTACTTACACAGCGAAACAAATCTATAGAGCTTGAATGCCTCTACAACGTGCGGTAAGGCTGATCAACGTACTCAATAAAATATGCTATCAAGAAGGAATACGTCAAATCTTGACTGCGGCTCGGGTCTTCATCAAAACACCCCGTAAGCTCCTATTTGTAGGGCTTAGGTCCAAGAAACAAAATTTTGGTTCAATATTGCATATTTAAAGGAACTTCATTCACGGGAAGGATGTACAACTATCATACGAAGTTCTACTATTACGATAACAACGTATCTCCCTGATTCGACCATTACTACCGTTACAATAGCATCAGCTGGCGCCACAGTAGACGTCACTGTGACCATTCCTCACTCTACCGACGTTTAAAACTCCTCTCTCGAAAGCGCCCTAAGTTTGTGACCAACACTTTTTCGATCTGCATCTGAATAATTACAGTGAGTCATGGCTGCTACATATTCGAAAGCCTCGGAAGCGATTAGTACTCCTGCAGTAAAAAGGGGGCCTCTGAACAACTCACTACCAGAGACTAACGTGCAAAATCCACAAGGCAGCCAAAAAAGACCTTTGAATATCGTTCCTAGAGTTCCAACAACAGTGACCAGTATAGGGCTTGTCATGTTCGATCCGTCGCATACTTTCCTCTTTGTTGGCGGCAGGGATAACTACATCACCCCTGGTGGGCATACAAACATCAACATCCCAGTATACTTTGATAGTTCTGCATCTATAAGATTGAAGCAACCAACAGCCATTCCCAGGTCCGTTCCTAATCCGGCCGCAAGAGATGGTGATCTCCTTCAATGCTCGCAGAAGTGGTAGGTAGCGCGATTCCAATTATTATCGATTTTGTCCCGGGATACACTTCTCTCCTTCATCAAGTTCGCCCTATGCTCCCTTGCCTCTTCGATAATCATCGGTAGTGCTTTACTGCCGGCTTTAAAATAGCTTCGAACCATTTCCATTAGCTCCTCTGGAAGTTGTGCGTCTTTGCTTGCGCCCATGCTGTGACCTTCTGGCGCAACATTAACCGCACCCTGTTCTTGAAGCAAAGAAACAAGCTCAATTGGTAATTTTGCCAGTGCTTCACTACGAGCACTAGGAGTGGTACCAAGAAGGGAGTCAAGGTACCAGTCCATCTGTTGAGGTGGGACATTGGCAGTGCTAATGATGTGTTGTGTGGGGTTAACTAGCCAGAGGGCAATGAATCTTCGATGGCCAGGTTTAGTGCGATCAATGAGGCTAAATGGGGAAACGCGATGTTGGCTTGTGAATAATTAGCACTTTACTATTGTTGAAAGGAAATTGGCTTACAAAATGTTTGGAAATGCAAGCAGTCGACCCTGCCGCGTTTCAACCTTACCATAATTCTGCAAACGTGGTGCACCGCCAAAAGAAGTACCATACACGCCGTTCAGCCAATGATATGAATCTTGACCAAGGTATAGTCTTTCCTCCAATCCCTCTGGTGTCGCCATACGGAACGAAAGGCTGCTTGTCGTAACATTTTCGCTATCGAGGTAGTACAGTGCCGTTGCGCAGATTTGTTCATTCATGAGACCCTCAATGTGCCATCCTCCTTCTGGAAAGTCTGGCTTCTTTGGTGTGAGCTCAATAGATGCCATCTTGACAATGACCTGCAGCCCAGACTCATGGAATCGTTCCATGAGGCGACAGCCATTCTTGGGCGTATAATCAACATCTTTGAATGATGGCTCGGGTAGACGAGGCTTTCGGATTACCCGCCATTTACACTGATTGACCTCCTCCGGATCATAGTCAGGGTCATAACCTACTTCGTCTAGATCTTCTTCGGAGACCTCCGCATCAGCACAATCCTCGTAATTGTTAGGAATCCAAAGGTCATCATTTTCATCACTTTTGATCCGAAACGTCAGCATGGCAACTGCGTAAGAGCTGTATCAGACTTACTCTGGGTTATCGACCATGTCAAGCGGCATGCGAGGATTCTGCCGCCCTGCGCCTTCGTCGTCTAACTTTTCATGAGACATATGCATCGTAAGACACTGGTCCCACATCGGCAAAGCTGTTTCAATGAGTTTCTCGATTGTCCGATAGATATTCGTATACCTTCGGGGATGCAAATTGTTGACATAACTAGTAAAACGCAGGGTCCCGTTGTTTTGGAAGGAGAGATTGGCTGGCAGCCACTGATATGTCTCGGACCAGAACTCACTTCCTTTTTCTTTATCGGGCTTTGGTATGATAGCACCCTTTCCAGCCCAAGACTGAATGGCATCATCCACTCCAACGCATTCGTCCTGAAAAACGCGTGTACGACCGTAGACCAAAGGGTACATGGAAGGATGTACAAGATCCTGAACCATATCATTAGAGTTAGGGTGCCAGTCAGGTGAGCCCGCATGATCAGCCTTGAGCTTATTGAAAGAGGCACATAACGCGTCGTGCAGCTCTTTTGGAACAAGACTGTCAGACTTTGTGACACAAGCAGAAGCATCAAGCGTAGGGATGATATTGGCTTTCTCATAGTACTTTGCTTTGCTTCGGAGTTCATCTATGCACTTTCACTGATGGTCAGCGAACGGGCAAATCGAAATTTGAAAGCTAGACGAAAAACCTACGCAGTTGAAAGCACGCTCGCTGAGAATGCCTTCTGGCATCTTGTCATAAATATCTCTATCGCTCTCGGTTGCTATTGCGTAGAATGTTTTGTCAGGGATAGACAAAGCCTCCTTTTGCCATTTAGTAACAATTTCATCGTCGAAAACCTTCTTGTGCCAGTCAGGCTTATCAGTGAGCTTGTCCATGATATCCATCATTGCCAATTCGCGCATAAAGATCAGGTCTGAAACAGCGCTACTCTTCTCATTATCAGTGCCAGTGGGAAATCCCTGCTCGAGATCGGTCTCGTCCCACCGAAGAGGTAGACCGAGTCCTGGGTATTTGGGCATGGTAGGCGGCGATGTATGAAGAAATTTTTGTCAGGTGGATTTGAGGTTGCAATTAGGACTTGATTAAGGAACGTGCGAGATTGATAGCTGAGATTGATAGCTATATATACTATCCTCAGACCCAGACTGAAGACATGCCTCTAGACATGCGGCACTAGGTAGTCAGGCCCTGCGCTGCCTAGCGAGTGGAGGAGCCGAGCCGAGCTCTTGATGTAATAGGCTAATCTAGGCGACAGCACTGCGTACAGGTTGGCATAGGTGAGTTGATTAGGGCACGCTTATGCTGGTGCCTGAAAGCTCACCGCGTGTTGATTTTCTGTGACCCATTTCTCATTCATGATCGGCTTTGCCTCAATTCTGTGCTTTCATACACGACCGAACAGATTCCTCAATTTAGCAATGATAGCAATCATGCTGCTATGATAGAAGTTATTGCGGTCGATTGTCAGGTTTAATTGGTGTGAAAGGGAACCCGAGGACCATTGACAATACAAAGGATTACATTATGTCTAACCGTCAATAAATCAGTCAAGTAGGACGTACGCTCTTATACTCCTTCTAATCACATTGACATGGGCGGAGGCCAAACTCAGGTTCCAACATTCCAACTCCGTCTTCAACACTAACGATCCTAGTTATTTCCGTACGCAATTTGCTTCAAGCTTGGAGCCGCAACAGGGCTTCCGACAGTATCACCTTCAGAGGGGAGCTCCACATTAGTGCGACCAGCTTGTAGCTCGAGCGCGGGGGCATCTAGTTCGATCATCATGGTATGGGGCCGTTTCATCTTCTCAGAATGCTCTATTTCGTCTTGAGTAGGCACTCATTCTAAATGGGAGCGTTTTGTATAGTATATGCCTAGAGCCATGTCGAGAGCCAGGACAATGAGAGCACCAAGTTCAAGTCCTACTCCGAGACCGATATCGCGCTGACGTTTTGTCATTTTTGAGTTGGATATTATGTAGGTAGATGCGGCAGCAGATGATGACGGTGAAGGTGTGGGTGAGCTTCCCAGTAGTCGAGGTATGATAACGGCTTTGTGCTCTTTACCAGGCATGCAACAATCGGTAGTGTTGCCACAGCATCACTTCTCCGAAGAGTTTGTATTGCCATAGGGCGTCAGCTGGACAACATCCTGTGCATTGAGCTAGACGTAATTTTAGCAGCCATAATATCAAAAGCAAGAGTCCACGCATACCCCAGTATTGCAAACACTTAGACATCACTCCCAGTCCTTATTGGTGCAATAAAAGCAAGCAGCCATATGACTAGCAACCAGCATTCAACAGGCAATTCGAAGTTAAGGACAGCTCCCCGGAAATTCTCTTTAGTAGGACGGAATGGAGATAAAGATGTCAACCATCTGCATAACATGACGAAGTTGCGGCGTTGGTGCATAACCTTGATTTGCAGTTTGAGCTCATAAGTATGCAACATGAGCTCTACCGGTCTGTGAGAGAAAATAGGAAAACAAATGCTGATTGATTTCTACTCGCGGTCATGTGGCAGATATAAGGCATGCATTTCATCTTTATACACGCCTATATACTACCAGATTAAACCAGAGCTCAACTCTTCGCGATTAGTATACACCCTCGGTTTATCGTTGGTCTTTGTCAGTCTTGGCCTAGGACCCATTATTCTGAGTTCCCCTTCTGGAGTACATTTTTCTTATTCCAACACATGTTTATTATTGCCGGATGATACAAGCCTCTAACAAGTCACGGCAGTTCTTTGGCCGAAGGCCAATCTACCTTGTTTCACTTTCTTTCATTTCCTGTGGATAATAGTATGCGCAGCAGCGCAGAATATTGAATTGATATTGATGGCTTGATTTTTCGATGGCTTGGCTGGATCAACATTTTTGAATGTCGCTGGTGGTACAGTTAGTGACCTGTTCCCGAGTCATGTAAATTGTCCCTTTCTAGTATGTGACTTCTTGTTCGCTAACGATTGTACAGGAGCTCTCGGTACCGATGATGGTCTACACTGGATAACCATTCATGGATCATTCATAGGACCTCTGATAGGGCGTTCCACCATTTCAAGGACTACATGGAGATTGTAAGTGTATACGCCTACAATTAGAGTGCTTGGAAGCAGGCAATAGCAAGCATAGTCATCTGTTAGTCAGACCTCCGCTACAAACACGCCACTTGCCTACGGGAACATATAAAGAAAGATGTTGACTGTAGACGGTGTGATTTTGTACGTTCGTCATATGGTCCGGCTTATAGGCTAGTCGATGAAATCTGGCTCTCATGAGTGTTGATAACATAGGTTCTGAAGCTTTACCTGTTTTTTTTTTCGTCCCAGAGACATACCATCCAGTTTCGCTTCGTGAACGGGCAGCTTAGCTACGTAAAGATGCAGGTAACCCGTATTGAATTGCTCCTATAGAACAACCGGAAAGATCTATCGCTAAGACGGTGCTGTGGTCTTGTATACGCCCATTTCAGCTACTCTTCCACAAACCTATGGTAAGCTATTACGTCTTCCGGAAAGAAGGCTTCAAAAATAAAAGCTGCTGACGCTTAGATTCTAGTGTTTGAGTCTCTCTGTTCTAACTGCACTGGTGCTGGGTATGCTGTCGTTGTTTTTTTTAGCGCAACACCGCTCATATTTGAGATTCATTATCGATTCAGTCTTAGACAGGACTTTCATTCTTGGATATCATCGTTGGTATGCTGGTCGGCATCAACTCCAATTTCATCTGGCAACAAACTCACCAAAGGTTGATACGAGCACGAGCGACGTGGAGAACTCGGCAAGTCGGAGCTAGAATACTGTCTTCCTTCAACGATTGTCGGCGCCTTTCTTTTGCCAGTTTCGCTGTTCGGTAAGTGAGGTTCGATTGGTTTCCGATGGGAACAGTGCTAATACCTCTATAGGGTTCGGATGGATTGTATATCCTAGCGTAAGTAGTTCTGCAACTAAGTTAACAAATTTGAATAGGCACATTAGATGTGTACGGCTACAATTCTAGACATTTCTTCCATTAACTACCAAACATGTAATAGTACCAATAATTTTTTCTGCTGTCTTTGGCGTTGAGTTGGTATTTCTCTCGATTTCACTGCTTTCTGTGCTCTGAAATACTTAGGTTCGTGTTCCTATCAAAGATAGAGTCGCTAATTATCACTTTTACAACAAGGCTTTCTGGTCCACAGTGGTGTATAAGTCTTCCTTGTAGAGATTGTAAATATAAATAATATAATCTTCAGCGCAAGATTCTTTTGGCATTACCCTCAAGTACTCTCTATACGCAGCTAGAGCTATGGTGAGTGACTTGTTCTTACGATCTATCTTCGCCGCTGTTTTTCGCTATTCGGGATCTAGATGTGTTAGAGTAAACCTCTTAGAGTTTATATACTAAAGGAACACATCAACAACTAATGCATTTACGTAGAATTGGGTTATCAATGGGCGACAACACTGCTAACATTCCTAGCTCTTACCCATTG
The DNA here is from genome assembly GCA_028458525.1 of Ophiosphaerella herpotricha. NCBI lineage: Eukaryota > Fungi > Ascomycota > Dothideomycetes > Pleosporales > Phaeosphaeriaceae > Ophiosphaerella > Ophiosphaerella herpotricha. The sequence continues at coordinate 101,321 of JALNQK010000069.1, forward strand.
CACCGTAAGTTAAATCAGAAATATAGTCTTCTAATACAACTAATGCAAAGAACCTGTAGCTTCCCTATGACATTCTTTAGGTATGGAAAAAGACTTGGAGCTAAAGGTCCATATACATTAGCTTGGGAGTACTTAGAATTTATGAAAAGCCTTTGATTTATTGTATACGTCGGTGGTAATGATGAAGCTGGCGTATATGGTGGGGGGTTACTTCTACAATAGATAGGAGTATAGCTAATAACCCTAAAGCGATTTACGGTGTGTAGCAATAGAAAGAAGGCGTTGAAGAAGGTATGCGCTGAGGGGAGTAAACATACTTAAAAGCGCTATAGATGCTGCAACAAGTCTAGGCACAACATGCGAACGTATGAAAAAGTAGTGTAAATAGACTCTGCATAGTGTTATATACTATGTAGCCCGGTACGATACGTTCTGGTGGGGTCCTGACATCGTGACCAACTCGTCCGTGGAGTACGTCACAGGAACTCCAGACAGCCATTCCTGTTCGCGATGCGTTCATCAAGGATGATAGACCTGAGGTGCCACTCGCCGTTACGTGATAACTCTCCTTCCAATCTCTGGCCTCCATCAACAAGTCGCATGTTCCTGGCCGATGCTCCAAAGTTGCCTCCGCCACGGCTTCCTCCACCTGGGATTTGCAGGTTCTGACCGGGGTATATCATGTCTGGGTTGTTGACGTTGTTGTGTCGCGCCAACTCTTCAAATGAGCAGTGACTGAAGCGGGCTGCAATGGCACGGAGCGTGTCACCCTGCTGAACAGTGTATGAAGACGCGCCATTGCTCTGCCCTCCCGACCAGCGGAAGCTGCCGGAATCGTTCTCGATAATCTGATTCAGGCTGATGGTGCTTGACTGGTATGAGCCATCTGGTCGGCGGCACTGAGCGTGCAGGTTGTAGTCGCCGTGTGCATCGAGGCGGATATCTCGCGAAGAAGCTGTGAAGTTGGCACCAAAATCACCACGGTTGCGCTGCTCGTCCGAGTGATGGGACGGTGGAGGCTGCTGCTGGAGCTTCTGTTGTTGCTTCTCCCACTCCTCCCTCTCCTTCTTCTCGTCTCGTTTATCCTTCCAGTCAGACGCCGCATCCTGAGCCTTGTGCCCGGCAAAGGCGCCTGCAACAGCACCGATGATGGTACCTGAGGTGCTATGCCCGGCTTTGCCGCCCAGAGCGTGCCCTCCAAATGCTCCTGCTGCCCCACCAGCCAGTCCGCCCATGACGCCACGGTCACCCTCGGGATCGCCTTCACCACCATACTGGTTTTGGTGTCCCTGATTGTGCGAGTTGCGGCCCGAGTTGGAAGAATGCGTAGCAGCTGAGGGATATTGTTGGTACTGTGGAGGTTCTTGACCATAGCCTGGGGCTCTGAAGTTTTGCTGCTGACCATATCCGGCACCTCCGGGACCTGGCTGTTGGCCATATGGTTGAGTTGGTGCACCTCCATAGTAAGAGCTGGCTTCTCCGCTTGGGCCTTGTTGTGCATATCCACTGCTATTGTTATAGTTGGGACCATCGTTGGGGGGGTAGCCGCCCTGCTGCTGGTATCCGTTGTTGTAGTTGGACATGGTGTGATATTGAGGTTGAGTGACTCTAGGTATGGATCACTCTAGGGCAGGTATCAATAAACGCGGCTGGAGCAACACCTGCAGAGGAGGACGAGGCCTTCTTAAAAGCAAACATCCATAACAATCAGCGGACACCGCCACTTTCTGCGACGACATTGTGGGGTTGTTTGTCGTCCACCTAGTCGCAAAACGCACCTAAGCCACAGCTCGGACCGACTTCTGCGCTCTGTGACCAATGCTACGGAAAACACGGCTTTTCTCTGGTCGGGGACAGGCCGCGACATGATCGTGCAGGCGGTGATCGTCCACGCAGACATAAATATAGTTTCGCATTGCTACGATAGCCCAGAACGGCCTCAGGCGGTGACGGAGTGGACGCGATCCTTGTCGGTCGTTGTGATTGTCGCATTGTTTTCCATGTGGCGATCATCATAGCTTCAAATGGCTATTTGGACCCCTCATCACTTGAATCAAAGAGTCTCAACCATAATGCTAACTTGAATGCAGTCCGCCTGCATACCCGCGATAGATGATTTCAGGCAAGTGACGTGCAAGGTAGAAAGCCCCGTCTGCGGTGGCGTACCACAGCTACACCCCTACCCAACGTCCATCTAAAAACCCCGTGGTCGCGTGAGCACGTGCAAGCCCGACATGTGCACCTCGACTCCTTGCTCAAAGTCCTGCCTGAAGACACGCACCGTACTCTGCATAGGTATAGCGACACTACTATCCGTGTTTAAGAAAGCGTACGAATTTAAGTTTGACCTACCACTTGCACTAATGTACATAGTACTAGGCCTGATATTACAGAACTTCGCAAAAGCCTAAAGGTATCCAACTATTAATCAGGGGATAGCTTCATGAGATACCTAGTTAATTGATGGAGAATAGGGAAGATTGGTTTGAAGATGAAGCAGGGAGGAAATGTAGTCCCATGTCTCGATAAATATGTGGGCACTATTGAGGAAGCTTGGTTCGTGTTATGAACCGTCGTCAAGCTTGGAGGCTGGTTCCATGGAACGGGGTCGCTCGGCAGCCCAAACCTTATGAATGGCATCCATCTTCAGCCAAGTTCGCATAGCCCTTTGTGTATCTGCCGAATACCAATTCGCCGAGCAGCACGCTTCCAGTAACTGCAAGCAAGATGCCAACGTTGTAAGTCATTATGGCTAGCATACTAGTTGATTGTTAGCTGGGACGAGCCATGGAAATTGTCAACTGTACAGTATGTAACCGATAAGGGCCCGTACAAACTCGATCATCGCAAGGGTACCATGTTTTTGAGTGTTCCATGCCGAATTGGCTGCCCATAAACTTTGTTCCTCTGGGGCTTGTTTCTCGCTGTCGTCTCCCACGGTATGCTGTGGAAGTGGAGCTGGACTTAATGGTTCCGTTTCTTGTCCTTCAGACTTTTCTAGCCTAATTGGTTCTGACTGTAACACGCAACTCCATTGTCGCGCGTGGCTTCTAGTACTACGACCAGGTTCTTTTCCGCTGTCTCGAGAGTAGGCGGCCTTGTCAATAGTCTTGTGGGGCTGGTTCCATCTCCATTCTAACTGAGTCTTGAGTGCGCTGAAGAAGCGATTGAGTAAGCCCAGGGAGAAAAGAAAGAGTATGGTTAGGACGTAGGTCAATGGTGAAGCAGTCGTCCAGGTCGTGAACCATAATGTAACGCGGGTGCTTGCTGAGAACGTTGACGACATTCCTCCTGGTGATGGCGCTGACATGTTCATGTCCATGTCCACGTTCATGATATCTAATAGATGCACACTAGAAAGGCGAAGATGGTGATGATTCTGGCCAAAACTGTTGTATGTGTACTGGGAGATGCGGCGGCCGCACTACAGATGCCATGATGAGCGCGAGTACCTTAGTATACAGGTGAGAAGAGTGGCGGTACGATGAGCAAGTTTGAGAGGATTGGTCCACAAAATGCTATACATCAAGGTAGGTGGCCTCGGCCAGAGCAACGCGTTAGGCAGGTTGACTGAACGAGCATTGGATATGTGAGCAATTGAGCGAGTGTAGCTGTGGTCGTGTAGGGAGGTGGGCTCGATAGGGAGGCGACCGGATTAGGTATAGCGCCCACCGAAGGAAATTAGGCAATGTTGAAGGGAGGGACGCGTGGGAAGCTAGGCCACGTGCATGACGGTGTCAAAACCATGGAAAGAATGGAGACTGAAGAATGTTCGACGGGGCTATTGTCGGGTGCAGGCATCAACCAGTCAATGCTGGCCAGCTTGGCTGGTGTCAGTCGGACCGGTTTGCATAATGCGCTGCAATGCAGTCTTGGGTGGTGAAGCTGCGGTTGTCGTCTGTGCACGAAGCTGCAGGAACATTACCTGGATGCGTGTGCGGATTGTGTGCCGGTGGCCTGCCCGTCTTTAGATGAATATCAACAATCGACGACTTTGAGCAGTGCCAATTCCCCCATCGACACGCGACGGCTGCTGGACGCAGCGCGCTCCACGCACTCCTGACTCGATAGCTGCCCATTGCGCCCGTACACACACGTGCCCCACTTAAAGTTTGGGGAAAGGCATTTAGGGGTTGCGGCAGAGCAGCAACACCACGCAGAGCTAATTTGCGCTCGTCATGCCCGCTCGCCGACCGTCTCGACGATAGCACTACAGACACGTCTGGGGCCATGCCGAGCTGGAGGCCACTCCCGCGCATCGCCTTTGCAATATGCATATATCCCTTCCAGCCCTCGTCGCCCGCCGACCTACCGCTTGAAATTGGCGACGAGCTGTACATCATCGAGCAGGGGGGGGCCGACGGCGCCTGGTATCGTGGATACCTGGTTGCGCCGCCCTCGCTGCTGGCTGGTCTGACCAGCGTCAAGGGTCAGACGCTCGAGGCGCGCGTCTTTTCGGGCATCTTCCCTCGTGCCTGCGTCGAGGTGCGCGAGGTGCTGGGCGAGGGCAAGAGCGACGCCTGCGACCAGGCCACACATCCCAACTCGAACCCAACCACCAACGGCATCGTCACACCCACCGAAAGCACCCGTGCAACCTCGCCCACACAAAAGGGCCCCTTGGCGCGCAGAGCCTCCAAGAACGATGTTGTCTCTGTCCTACCCTCGTCCGCCTCCCGCCCCCTCTCGCGTCCCAGGTCGGCTAGGAAGCGAGCCGGCAGCCATGCCTCGCAATGGACTGCCCGCGAAGACCACCTCCAGTCGCTGGTGCTCCCGCTGTCACCCATATCGGACCCCAACGCACCGCGACCACCCGCCCCCGTTCCCATGCTCAAGATTGGCGACGAGACGCCAACGTCGGCCCAGGAGCCCCTGGTCGACGAGATCGCATCGTGTCTGCGAGAATGGCACTCGACAAAGGTACACGAGCTGTTGCTAGCGCAAAAGTATAGTTCGCTGGACAAAATGTCTACTCTGGTCAACCGCCTGGACACGGCGCGCAGACAACTATTGCACAAGGTGCTTACCGCAAAAGAGCTAGAAAAGGTACGCGAGGCCACAGTGTGGAGTTTGGTGGCAGGCAACAAGATGCTGTCCGGAGATGTGATTGTGCGAAATCCCTTGCAGCGTGGCCGCATAATGACCGGAGACGACTCAGCTATTGAAATCACCAAGCTGCAGTCCATGATGAGCTTGCTGGAGAGCAAACCCACCCCTCAGATTGACGAACACAACCTCCATCATCTGTTCGTAAGCCTCAGACATGTCGTGGGCGACGTTGTGCCAGGCGCTGCACAAGTGAGCATGCATTTGTGTCTCAAGACACCAGGTGCTGCTCCACAGCCTATGTCCGAGGCGTACTCTTTCGACCTGACCTCACGAGATGGGTCTCCAGTTCCCTTGGCTGGGGACAAATTACGATCGCTGCTTGTTGACCTTAGTTCGACTGATATAGGCGAGGGTGCTGGATCCGGCTCAATGCTGTACTTGGTTTTCAGGCTCATGACGAACGAGCCTTTGCGCTCAGCGACTGCTGGGGAGAAGCCAGTTGCCCACAAAGATAGCATTTCACTCAACGGCCCAGGCCTACAGCCATCGCAGCATGGAAGTATCAAGGGCGGAAGGCGTAGTGTCATGTTTGGCTCAAAACGAAAAGAATCAACTGCCTCTAGAAACACAGACTCTTCCTCGAGCCCGCGCCTAACAAGCTCCGATCTTACTCGATCGCAAAACTCTGATGACCGCCCGGATTCTGCATCTGCAAGGCCGAGAACACAGTCTAAAGATCAGAAGACATTGAAGAGAACGATAGCGGTCGGCGTGTTGCACGTGAATCAAATCATGCGAAACGAGGCTGAAACAGACCAAACAATCACTATGTGGACCACAGCAACATCATTTGATGAGATAGCCAAGGACGAAGTAGAATGGGATGACTTGTTAATTGATGTCTACCCAAGCCCTAGTGGAAAGTATAAGCAGAACGCGCCCATCAGCCAGATTACAGTCCACCTCAAGGCCTTCGCAAATCCTGATGCTGAAAGCCTTATCAAAAAAACGCCGACCTTGCTCCACAACATCAAACAAACGAAGAAGATAGGATTTTCAGGTGCTCCCACAAAGTCACGAAGCGACATTTATTTGACCTTGGCGGAGCCTTTCCTCCCACGAAATGCATTTTTGGCTCACCCCAAGACAGGAACTGTGCCATTGGTGCAATCATCCTCAATGACCAACCTGCAGCTCACTATCGAGGTCCGCAAGAGTTCTGGACAACGTATAGAAGGATGCATTTACCCCTCTGCCAATAGTGCTGGACACACCGCCTGGCGTACAACGGCGGTAGAGAGGGGTGAGGGCTGGAACTCCACAATACGACTTGCCATTGACCCCCAAGATGTGCCTGGATCGCATCTAGTAATGAGTGTTGCAGATGCGCCGGGTTTTCCTTTCGCGCTATGCTGGATGCCACTCTGGAACCAGGACGCATTTACTCGCGATGGTGATCACGCATTAACATTGTACCGCTACGACGAATATACCTCGGGTATGATCGCCGGAAAAGGCGCTTACCTTGGGTTGCCATGGAGTGTAAGAAGGAAGGACGAAAACGTCATGGGTCCAATGGCCGCTGTGCATCTGAAGACTTTTCTTTGCAGTACAAAGTACTCACAAGATCCAACCATTCTAGGCCTCATCAAATGGCAAGACCAGCCACCCGGTGAACTTGTAGGACTTCTTCGGCGTTTCAATTTTGTTCCCGAAATAGAGATAGTCAAACTACTCGACGAAGTCTTTGATGCACTATTCGCCATCCAGAGCCACTATGCGGGAAGTGACGAGTACGAGGATCTAATCTTCAGTGCTCTTGTCATTGTTTTTGGCATTGTCTATGATCGCCGATTCAACCTCCAGCCCCTGGTGGACCAATATGCACGTTTGAAAGTCTTCCACTCGCTAAGCACATCATGCTTGATCTCAAGCTACAGTCGATTATTAGCCAAGCCTACCGATCCTGAGTTCTCCCGGAGATTGAGAGCAACTCTTAAGGTTGGTAAACTCATCATGAAGTTCTTAGTCAACGCCCGCGAGAAGCAAAAGGCGAAAGAGGAGAGTATCGGTATCAAAGACCGTGCCCAGTTCAGCAAAGAGGTTAAGATGCTTTTCACATCACTAGAAGATCTGATGAAGAATCCCTCACCGGTTCTGATAGGCACCAAGACTCTCCTGGTGCAAAATTTTCATTCCTGGCTACCAGAGCTTGACGGTTGCATGTCCGCAATGGACGTGTTCAAGCTCGCTGAGAGCTTCATTGAGTCATGTGCCAAAGTCCAAGGCAAGCTTATCCTCTACAAGCTGCTACTAATCCACCATCTTTCCGACCTTGACATATTCCGCACACCGGAAGTTCGTCAACTTATTCTAGTCAATACTGCAAAGTGGCTAGCTCCGTATTGGGGCAAGGTCGAGAATATTACTGATCAATGGAAAGACCAAGTGCGTCTTTGCTGCTCTGTAGTTGCATCACAAGTGGAAGAGCTTGGCCAAGAGGCGTGCGAATACATGTCTAAGCTTGTGCATTCATATCGTGCGATACAAGCCACCCCCCGACCAGCCAAGAAGACGCTTTCGCTATTGTTTCCAACCACATATCCATTCCAGTCACGACCCGTCACTACTGAGTCAACCTTTGACGAGGCCCTAGCCGAGATATCTGCAGTCCTTGCGGCAATGTCCAACTTACCTGCGCTCGTCCACCTCGACAAATCAAGCCAGGATACACCAGAATTCTTGTTCTCTGTCTTGCAAGTCTACATTTCGATTCTTGAATGCGAGGCCTACCCCAGTGCATGGCTGAGCGTGCATATTTACAACCACAAGGCTACTATGCGGGCTTTGGAAAAACTATTCAACATCCTCGTTGACTCGTTTCTTCCTCTACCGGATGAAGCTGACTCATTCAACACAGAACTATGGCGCGCTTTCTTCGATGCGCTCCTAAAGCTTGTTGGAAGCGACGCTCTCGCGTTAGAAACCTTTCCAGAACAGAAGCGACGGGCTGTGTGGAAAATTGCGGGAGATGTTCGAGAGCATGGTGCAGATCTACTTCAACGAAGCTGGGAAGCCATAGGATGGGAGACTAGCCTCGAAGATAAGAACCGATACGGGCTTGAAAAGATGGGTGGCTTTCAAGTGCAGTATGTCCCGGGCCTCGTGGCGCCAATTGTAGAGCTGTGCCTCAGTGTACACGAAGGCCTGCGTAGTGTCGCAATTGAGGTCTTGCAAACCATGATTCTCAGCGAGTGGACACTGAGCGAAGACCTTGCTCTAATACAGGCTGAAATGATTGATTGCCTAGACCACCTCTTCAAGAATAAGCATCTAACAGAAGCTGTCCTACAGAAACACTTTATACAAGAGCTTATTGAGTTGTTTGAGCCCCTCGCACAGGACCCCGAAGAGCCAATACTAGCGGCGCTCAAGAATCTGATCGCTACCATTGACGAATTGCTTGATCTCCTCGTCGCTGTGCACAGCACCGAAGCTACTGGTGAGATATTCCATATCATGGACACATTACACCTCATGGAGTTCTTGAAAGATATGCAAAAGGAAGATATTTACATTCGCTATGTTCATCAGCTAGTAGAGCTACAAGCGGATGCGCACAATTTTACTGAAGCTGGCCTTGCTCTTCGCCTCCACGCCGAATTATACGAGTGGGATCCCAATTTTACTGTGGACCCCTTGACTGATCCCAGTTTTCCGCCACAGACCGCATTTGAGCGCAAAGAGCAACTATACTTTCAAATGATCGAACACTACGAAAACGGACAGTCGTGGGACAACGCGCTAAGTGCTTATACCGAACTGGCAACGCAATACGAACACAACATTTTTGACTTCGCCAAATTAGCTCGGACACAGCATGCCATGGCAAAGATTCATGAAGGCATCGCAAAAGGCGAGCGCGCCAACCCACGATATTTCCGAGTAGTGTACAGAGGTCTTGGATTTCCAGCTGGGCTGCGTGACAAACAGTTTATTTTCGAAGGTTCAGCGACTGATCGCCTCGCCTCCTTTACAGATCGTATGCAACAGCAGCACCCTTCTGCGCAAGTACTCAACCCTGGCGCTGAGCAAGATTTGGAGGGTCAATATTTGCAAATCTTCCCCGTCAGCCCGCAAAAAGACCTCACTCATCCAATCTATCAACGAGCCAAGGTGTCACAATCGGTTCGAGACTACTATCTATTGTCCCGACCATCTCACTTTACGTCAGCTTCGCGCCGTGCGCCATCCAATCCGAACCAGAGGGAACCTGCTATCGAGAAGACTGTCTATACTACCGCTGAATCGTTCCCTACGATTCTGCGACGAACAGAAATTGTAGCTGTTGGGAATGTCACGCTCACACCTCTTCAAGCCGCTACTGAGCGTACCTCGCGGAAGACTGTTGAACTCATCGCAATGGAGAAAAAGATTGTGGATGGAGATGACACAGCATTCAACAGTCTCACTCAAGAATTGATGTATGCTGTCGACACGGCGAATACTACCTGCGTGGCGAACTATCACGAACTTCTCCCTTCGTCGCAAGATGGGGAAGAGAATGAAGAGTTATCCGGCGTTCCGAATAACGAAAACCCGCTCGAGAATGCTTTGCGCGTTTCACTAGTCGATTATGCGCTAGTCATTAGACGTTGTTTGGCATTGTATGTTCGACCTGCTCAACAAGCCACCAAAGCAGACCTTTCGCAACGTATGTTCATGAGCACATTTTGATGGAAGTCGAGCTAATTTCTGTAAAGGTTTTGAAGCTGCATTTTATAGGGAGCTAATTGTTTTGACACCGCTCAACATGGCACCGACCATGCGTTCACCAACAGGCTCATGGTTAGCTTCAGCAGCTTCTCGCTCCCAAGTGGCAAGTCCAACACCTGATGATCAACAAGTAAATGGGACTAGAGTGGCCTCACTACTTCCCAATGGAAGACCCACTCGACAGGACAAGAAGAGACTAAGCCTTGCTTTCCTCACCAAAGGGGTTCTCATGGGTGACACAGATAAAGACAAGGATAAAGAAGCTAAAGCTGATAAACAGTCAGTGGATGGCCACGACGCGTCATCTATCTCGACATCAACGCGGAGCGCTAGTAAGGAAATCAACCGTCATCGCCTTAGCCTCAACTTCCTCCATCCAGCACCGGCTACTCCCATGTCCCCAGCACCCGAAGCATTGCCTGTTTTCTCTTCAGCCAACAACGGAAGCCACCCGAACCTGAGTAAAACCAATCTTGGCCGAACACCCAGCTTAAGTAAGCGGCCCGAGACCAGTAAAAGTGGGAAGAGTGAGACGAGCAAGAAAGATAGTGTGAAGAAGCGGTTGAGTTTCATGAGTATCTCCAAGAAAAGCAGCAAGAGCAGCGTCAAGCCGAAGCCGCAGGACACTCTGGTAGAAGAGTGATTAATCTCTTTCTCGTTATACACTTGTATATTGCTTATTTCCTTTGAACACACGGTACGGGGTTTAATGTTTGGATAACTCCAATCTCTGAGATATATGCTGTGGTGGCGGTGAACCCTCAGGGGGTGCATTTTTGCGTGTGGATGGCAGGCGTCTTTTACCTGTGGCCAGGCTTTTATTTGTACATGTAGTGGAGGTTGATTCGTTATACCCATGCCATTTCGTTGCTGCAGCGAATGTCAGACATGTGCGTTGTCTTATAGTCGGATGAGTGTTAGACGTGAACACAATGTGATTGGATGTTTTGCGATACCATGACGGGTTAGTGCGTGTGTTATCGATAAAGATTTTCGAAAAGTTGGGCAGAAAACTGAAGCGAATGGCGTGGACGTCGCCACACCTCGACAATTACTTAGGCCCATCATGTCGCTTGAGGAGAGACTGAGCAGGATCAGGGATAACCCGAAGCTGCAGGGTCAGCAGCAGGTAATTTGTCTGGCCATGCCCCCCAAGCATTGCCATATTGACAGCCGCAGACACATGTGCTGCTCGCAGCCATCGACGACACACTCCGCCAGCAAAAGTCCGACTCTACGCCCACGGCATACTTCGCAGCGCTACTAGCGCTCCTAGGTCGCCAGATCACCGCGCAGGGCATAGTTAACAAGGAGACTATGACCGCAACCATTTACCTTCTCGACCTCGTCACACCCCACGTTCCCGCCCCGCTCCTGCGCTCCAAGTTCACCGAAATCTTGACGAGTCTTGCGCCAGCCCTGACCCACCAAGATGCCGATGCGCCCCTCTTACGATCTTCGATAGGATGCCTCGAGTCCGTGTTGGTCGTGCAGGATGTGCGCTCGTGGGAGCTACCGCAGTCACAAATCAGCCCTCGAAGGGCCGTCGCAGGACTGCTACAGATATCCGTCGACGCCAGGCCAAAAGTTCGCAAGAGGGCACAAGAAGCACTTGCAAAGGTGCTGGCAAATCCTCCACCAAGCCCATCGCTCGATCATCCAGCTGCAGACATGTGTGCTGAGACGGCCCTGACAATGCTCAACGACATTGCTGAGCTGGCGGCCAAGTCGAAGAAGCACAAAGCCAACAAGGATGCGTTGAGCAAGGACCCCGATCTTATGCATGCCCTCCAGTTGATCAAGACTATTGCAACATCGTCAGGTGGCTGGCCGAGCCGGAAGATTGATATATTGTGTGAGCTGTTACTAAACATCTCCAGGTCGAGCAACGAATTCTTGACGCTGGCAGCTTTTGACATTTTCGAAGTCATCTTCGCCGGTATGGCAGATGAGATTGCTTGCGCAAAGCTACCTAGGTTACTCGACGTCATTACTGAGCTACAGCCCTCAAAAAACGACTCCCAGTTGCTTCCTCCTTGGATAGCAGTCGTCTCTCGAGGTTACGAAGTCTTTGCGCAGTTAGAGCCCGAAGATACCTTCCTGAAACTTCCAGAGCTACTTCTCCTTATCTCCGGGTTTCTCACTTCGTCATCACACAATATCCGCATTTCCGCCTCCGAATGTCTAATTTCTTTCCTCGTCAATTTGATACCCGACAATGTTATCCTGGAGCCCTCCGTATTTGACGAGAAAATATTGGAGAAAGTTGCAAAGATCGCGCAAGATTTGTTGAGTGTAAGGTATCAAGCCGCATGGATGGAGGTTTTCACTATGCTCTCTGCTATGTTTGAGACACTCCGGTGGCGCTCAGACCCCATTCTGAGGCCAGTGCTAAGGACAGTAGGAGACCTTCGAAGCAATGAAAGTTTTGCAGGAAAAAAGGAGGCAGATGCTGTCATCTCACGAGCAATCAGCGCTATGGGCCCTGATATAGTGCTCGAGATTCTACCCTTGAATCTGCCGCGACCGCCACCTGGACAGACGGGCAGGGTATGGCTGCTGCCTTTGCTCCGCGACTCAGTGCACAATACCAAATTGTCCCACTTTAGAGCTAAAATGGTGCCACTTAGCGAGCAGCTGTACGAAAGAGTCATCGAACATGGTGGGCGAGAGAAGACTATGGAAATCAAAGTCTTCGAAACAGTGGTTCAGCAGATTTGGTCAATACTTCCCGGATATTGTGACTTGCCTTTGGATCTCGCAGAAGCATTCGACCAAAGCTTTTGTGAGATGCTAGCAAACCTACTCTATGGGCAGGCCGATCTACGAACAGATATATGCAAAGCGCTCCAAAATCTAGTCGACAGTAACAAAGCTATTGCGGACTTGGAAGGCGAGGACGACCTCCTCGCGCAAGCTCGGATATCGAAAGATGACGCCCAGAAGAATATTGACCACTTGGCCGGGTTCACAAGCAACATGCTTGCCGTCCTGTTCAACGTTTACAGTCAAACCTTGCCTCAATACCGGGGCACTATTCTAAGAACGATCAATGCCTACCTTAGCATTGTCCCGAAGAAAGTAAGCTTTTAGTACATTGCATCGAGAATCACTTTTTTGATAGAAGTAGGAACTCATGGAAACCTTCGAGCGAGTTGCGACCAATCTCGAGTCTTCCCTACCAGCAGAAGGCCCACAGACACAGGCGGATAAACAAAAACAGGATAAGAATCAAAACAAGATGCCACCGATGAGTCACACACTTATGGATCTAATCATCACAATCGCCCTCTATCTTCCACGAGACAGCTACCGGTCACTATTTCGCATAGCTGAAGTCATGATCAATAAAGATAAGGACCCACAATTACAAAAGAAAGCTTATAAGCTTATTCCTCGTCTCGCCGAGTCTGATGAGGGCAAGGCAGCATTGAAAGAACGTAACGGTGAGTTGCAGCAACTTTTGCTCCAGAGTGCAGACAAAGCATCGGCGCCTGCAAGGAGAGACCGACTGCATGCGATTCTTCAGGTCATTCAGTCTCTCCCTCAGAGCGACCTCCATTTTATCCCGTCAATCCTCTCCGAGGTAGTCATTTCAGCTAAAGAAACCAACGAAAAGGCCCGGGAAGCGGCCTATAATCTCCTGGTTGCCATGGGCGAAAAGATGGCAGAGGGCGGCAAAGTCATTCAGGCAAAGGTACCCAACATGCCTGCCGATGCATCAACTGTAGATGCATCCTTAGAGGAGTACTTCACCATGGTCTCAGCCGGTCTAGCTGCTACCACCCCCCACATGATCTCAGCATCCATCACAGCCGTCACCCGCATCCTATACCAATTTCACTCACAAGTCTCAAATGAGACAATCAATGGCCTACTCGAGGTCATGGATATCTTCCTGCAAAACCCGAACCGAGAAATTGTCCAGAGTGTACTAGGCTTCGTCAAAGTTGAGGTCATTTCTTTACCAGAATCGTTTGTTCGTCCACGCCTCAAATCATTGCTGTCCAATCTCATGGTTTGGAGTCATGAACACAAGGCACACTTTAAAGCCAAAGTCAAGCATATCGTCGAACGCATGGTGCGCAAATTCGGGATTGATGAGGTTGAGCGCGCGTGTCCCGCAGAAGACCGTAAGCTCATTGCTAACATCCGGAAGACGCGCGAGCAGCGGAAGAAGAAGAGGCAGCAGGCCGAAGAGGACGGTGAGGAACCAACCCAGAAGCCCAAGGGTAAATTTGAAAGTGAATACGACCAAGCCGTGTATGGTAGTGAAAGCGATGGCAGCGAGAGCGATTCCGAGGACGAGTTTGTCAAAAACCAGAGCAAACAGCGGCAGAGTAACGCCAAAGGTGGTAAGACCTACATTGTCGAAGACGAAGACGAACCCCTTGATCTACTCTCAAAGAATGCTCTCGGCAACATATCGACAACGAAACCGCTGCGCCAACGGAAACAACCACAAAGGATGAAAGCACGGACCGACGTAGATGGCAAGCTTATACTGGGCGACTCTGATGATGAAGACACGCCGAAAGGAAAGAAGGATGCTGGTGATGATGACATCCTCATGGATATCGATGATCAGAATACTACTCTCGAGGCTGGCATCAACGCTTATGTCGATGCAATTCGCGGCCGTGACGCAGCTCAGCGCGGCCAAAAGGGCAAACTAAAATTTAGCAATAAGAAGACAAAAGACGACGATGACATGGACATGGATGATGATGATGGCACAGAGAGTGCACAGAGGCAAATTCGGACGGCAAAGTCTAGTTCCGGGATGGGCAGGGGAGGGCTTAAAAACGGTAGGCCAGGACTAGGTGCAGTGAAGCAAAGGAGTGGGAATACCAGTGATGGGGGTGGGAAGGGGAGAGTAGGGAAGGCCAAGAGTCCAAGAGGGAAGAGCTTCAAAGTCGGTGGCGGAAAAGGGCGAGGAAGTAAAGGTGGATGGATGGGACCGAAGTGAACTTGGCTAACGCATGTGTGAAGGAAAATATTTCATCTACTACGGTATATGCTTCAATACATTTCATAACGTGATATTGTAACGACCTAGTACACTTCATACCATGTTTCAACTGACACAAGCCCAAATCCCCATCCCAGCCGAAGCTCAGCAACAGCACCCCTCCGCAGAAATTATACCTCCGTGCCACAACCAAGAAGGTTCTTCTATCACAAACACGTGGAATTCACGAGCAGTCATCACATATTAGAGAAAAGAAGTCCGTCTGAATTTAAGGACTACTTGATGGATAAATGAATGAAGAAGACCTGTAAACGGCTTAAAATAATATTAGAATCGCGCTAAATAAGACTTCGCTGAATTACTGCCAAAGGCGGATATAAGGTTTCCCTATCCGTGCCACATCGAGCCGTCATACGATGAAAGTCCGCAATCAATAAGGTGGCCGGTCATCGAAAACCTTTTTCAACGCGGGGCGGTTTTTCAACTTCTCCATCCATGCATTGACTTCAGGGAACTCGTTGGCCAAATCCCCAACTTCCGTCATACTCGAAACCTGAGCTTGCCACGGTAAGAACACCAGATCGACGTACGAAAATTTCCCTCCTACTAGCCAAGGACCATCAACTCCCTTCTCTTGCTTCTTCAGATGAGACTCCAGAACGCCTGTCACACGCTTGATTTCCTTGTAATACCGTTCTTTTGCACTTGGCAGCTGCTCATGATGATAGCGGGTGAACCATACGGCCTGTCCGTAGTACGGACCCTGCCCGGATGCTGGTTGAGTGAGCAAATAATCCGCAGTCAAAGAGGAATAGAATTTACCCTGAAAGTAAGACCACTGTCTCGCAAGATGCGCTTCCTTACTACCTAGCTCAAAGCTAAACTTTCTTTCTGTGTCGTATTTTTCGACTAGATATTCGAGGATGGCACCAGATTCCCACAATGTAAAGTCTTCGTTGGGATCGTAAACGGCCGGCAGGCGTCCGTTCGGATCTAATAAAAGGCAGTCGTTAGTGAAGTTTCCATTATGGAATACAAAAAAAACTTGGCAAGCAGTAAGATATTTGTGGAAACGGGTTGCACTACGTGTCTGTGTATGGGATGACCTGAAGAACGCACTACCTAGTGAGCTAACTTACTACAGAGACATCAGTATAACCTTTCAATATATAGATTGTTGGGGACTTGCCTGATTGCTAGATATGCAGGACTTTTCACGTCTGCAAATTGTGTCTCCCCAAACTTATAAGGAAGGCCAAGTTCCTCGCAGATCATTCGTGGCTTCAGTGGATTTGGGCCCCATCTACCATGAATCTCAATAGGCTTGATTGATGACATTTTGGGTAGAAAGAAAGACGGTCAAGCTGATGCGATGTAAGCGAGAGAGATGCTCGAATTAGGCTTTGTTGAACTGTGATTGCGGTATTGGATCATATTGCTACTTGCAGCTGCTTTATGCTCGTTCGCTTCTCAGTATACACATGCCGATGGACAAAATAATTGCGATTACTATATCTCGGTCTCTAGCAAGGCCGAATATTGTTTGAAAATACGCTAAGTGACGATTGATTGGCCGTCGAAAATATCGTGGCCAATGACATGAAAGTAAATGAAATTCGCCCGGAGGAGCTGACCGGCACAATACCTCAATCATTACAAAGCAGTGGTGTTGCGTGACAGAATGAATAAGCCTACAACAATCGATTGCGTCACTAGCTATTCAACAGGACGCCGGATGCTGAATCAATACGTGGTGATTGCATGAGCAAATCTCGCCAACAAGACACACGTTCACTGCGCCTCCCAACGCTGCATCAAGCCCCTGCTAACAAGAAACCTCGGTTCTTTCAAGGTATATTTAATATTTAGAGCTACAGGTTGCTAGTTTGTAGTGAAGTTTTACGAGCTGTGACACCACAAATTATTGAGACATATCCTGGGGCTTGGTAATATGAACCTCTCTGTTCTAAGGAGTAAAAACTAATTCTGCATCAAAACATTTCGTGCAACAATCACTGCAGCGTCGCACCAGTACCAGGTAGACACAGATGTGTGTACAGCTACTACTAGGCTATCACTAAAATGGACGTCTCAAGAGTGAGTGCTGCGGGATGTCCGCTCGCATAGGCATCATGCCATGTTCCTAAACGAGGCTAGCATAGCTCCACGTGCTCTACTAACGGAACCCCACGTTCTTCTCAAGCCCCCATACCAGATGAAAGATTGAAGCTGGCCTTCGTGATGACTACCACATTTGTGCATGAAGGATAATCCCTCCGTACCCTCATTTGTTGTAGCACCTTTAGAAAGAATAGAGGAAGGCGGGGACGCACCCTTGTTCAACCGAGGCACGCATCTGAAAACAACATCACAAAGTTTAGGCCACCACAATGTCAACGTAAGCTACTTTGGTGCTCCTGTTAATTTAAAGATCACCTTGCCTGCTATGCTACCTCAAGAGCAACGCCACCATGGAGTTCACCGTCGCAAATGTAGCTTTAATATCGCTGTTTGAATCTATGCTGGCATCCTACTTCTTTCCTCAGCTCTTTCCAACCAACACCTTAACATGGTTTGTCATTGTCTTCCTTCTCGTAAACACGAGCACCTTCGGCACCTACAAGATCTTGATTTACCCCTTCTTCCTTAGCCCCCTTCGTCACCTTCCACAACCTCAAGGCTTCTGGCCATTGATTGGTCATAGCTGGCGCATGCTGCAGCGGCCTCTCGGCGAACCTAACCTTCAAGTAATGAAAGAGACGGAGAATGATGGACTCATTCTAACAAGAGGCATTTTCCACGACGATAGGCTCATGGTGACCACTCCAGCCGCCATAGCAGACGTCCTCGTGCACAAATCCTACGACATGGAAAAGCCACCGTGGTCACGCGCTTTTCTACGAAAGTTTCTAGGAGACGGTTTATTGATGACTGAAGGGGACGAGCACAAGCACCATCGAAAGCAAATTATGCCAGCATTCCACTTTCGCCACATCAAGGAGCTGTACCCCATCTTCTGGTCAAAGTCTATGGAGATGGTGAATGCTCTCAAGGCCGCACTAGCAGAAGGAGAATCCAAAGTGATTGAGATAGGGCACTTTTCTACTTTGGTCACGCTCGATATTATTGGACTGGCTGGCTTGGGCCGTGATATTGGATCCATGCGAAACAGCAATGACGAGCTGATCGAGAACTACGAGGAACTTCTGGAGCCAACGACTGAGAAAGCGATATACTTTATCTTACATTTGATTTTTCCACCATGGTTTATCACATCGTTGCCATGGAAATTGAACGAGCGGGTACGTGTCATCACTGCAAATCTGAGGCGGATATGCACCGAATTTGTTGTGCAGAAAAAGATGAAATTGAAAACCGAAGGCCAAGGAAGCGTTGACATTCTCTCCATAATGGTTCGGAGCAACGATTTTTCAGATTCCGATCTGGTAGATCAATTGCTCACATTTCTAGCAGCCGGGTACGTACAATCCACTATTTCCACAGCACCTCACACAAGCACCCATATTCGGACCATCATTAATGCAGCCCTAGCCACGAAACCACCTCATCAGCACTAACATGGTCATCCTACCTTCTCTCCCAACACCCCCACATCCAAACCCGCCTCCGCACCGAGATCCACACACACATCCCGTCCCCAACCGCCCTCTCCAACCCCACCGCAGACATCACATCGATCGTTGAAAACATGCCCTACCTTAACGCCGTCTGCAACGAAGTCCTCCGGCTTTTCCCCACGATTCCCGTCTCCGCACGCTACACCATCCGCGACACCACCATTGCCGGCCACATGGTACCCAAAGGCACAATTATCATGGTGGTCCCGTGGGCCATCAATCGCAACACGAAGCTCTGGGGCCCCGACGCAGAAGCCTTTGTGCCGGAGCGCTGGATCGACAAGGAGACGGGCCGCGCAAGCATGAGCGGCGGTGCAGACAGTAATTATTCATTCTTGACCTTCTTACACGGACCCCGGAGCTGTATTGGCGAGCGATTTGCAAGGGCTGAGTTGAGGGCTTTGGTTGCGAGTCTTGTTGGTGCGTTTGAGTTTGGAATGGCGGATCCTGGGGAGAAGGTTGTGGTTGGTGGGACGGTATGTTTTGTGCGCCCTTTTTTGATGCAGCAGCTTTTTTTTAAAAAAAAAAAGAAAGAAAAAAAAATCTGACTTTTTCGCAGATTACGAGTAAGCCTGTAAATGGAATGAGGCTCAGATTGAAGCCTGTACAATGGGGGAATGAGTGAGTGAGTGAGTGAGTGAGTGAGTGCCACAGCTTTCCGTACGGATGACGTGGAATAGACTTTGCGATGCAGATACGGATGGGTTTCGAGGATGGAATTACCTATACGAAGAAACGGCCCCAATCAGATTTGTCTTCTTAGACCTTGTTCTTGACATGATGTAAATAAATGGTGGTTCTATTGCATCTATCAACCAATACTTTCATTTACGCAAACCATGCATACACTCCATCACTCCCAATGCGCCCACTCCATCTCCAACGCCTTCAACTCATCTTTTGCGACCTCCCACTGCCGACCTCCCCTCTCCAATCCCATCATCCATCTGACAACTTCTTTTTTTTGCTTCGCGATCTTTGCCTCGGCTTTCTTCCTCTCGATTGCCTTACGCTTTAAATAGGTAGGATCTGCTTCTTTTACTGCAGTCTCAAACACACGCTTCATACGGGGACTGTAGAGGCAGCAACTCGAGCCAACCTCAGGATCCTCACCAGGGACCAGTTGGAGAGTTTTGTTGAACATACGAGGCACGGCGGAGGGGGCGGAGCGTGATTGTAAGGAGGGCCAGACAACTGTGTCAAAGCATTCTTCGCAGACTGTGAATTCAGGGAGAGAGGGGATGAAGTGCCATGGCTTGCGGTAATATATCTTGTCTTGGCCACATTCACCTTTGAAGGCATTATCACGCGCCATTTGGATAAAGCGATTGATGTCGGGTCGTTGGTCGAGGTCTTGGGCTTCGTCATTGAGATCAACTAGGAGCTCTACGTACTTGGGAAAGCGTCGGGAGCTGGTTCGGAGGCTGCACATGTACTTTTTGGGGACGCCAGATTGGTGTTCATATGGAAGTCTTGTAAAATAACCACGCATTCTCGGCAGGAGAGCTTCGATCATTCTCTTATCGCTTGAGCAGATGGCGAAGTCGGCCACGTGTATCCCGTCTCTTTGATCGGGTATACCATACCACGCAACTCGATCACTACTGAGCTCTCGGTCTTTAGGACAAGGCCTGTCGTCGTCCGCAATATCAGCTAGCGCGTAGATCAAGTCAAGAGACGGACGGCGTTGCTTGATGGTGAGTAGCCAAGCCAGGCGGACCCAGGGGCTATAAAAGTCGCAGAACCGCTCGGTTGGTCGCTCACCCAAGCGCGTTTGCGAGAAGTGTATTGCGAAGGGTGTGTCAGCAAAGACTCCATGAAAACAGTCAGGGCAGACGTCAAAATTTCGATATCCCTGCAAGGTGTACCAGTCATCGTATTTCGTGGTCGCCACTTCCCTGGGACAGGGTGGAAGTTTGAGATCAAGCGTTCCAGGCGGCTTTGAGGGGCGCTCTTGGCGGCCCTCTGTACTGGCTTGCGAGCGGGTACTATTTGCTCGTGTTCTCCTCGTGCGCATTGGTTCGTCCGACACATTTACCATGTTTTGGGCACGAAACGATTCATCCCTCAAGCGTGGTGAGCCTGGGATTGACGAAGTAGAGACACGCGGCGAGTCTGGAAACGCCTGCTGGGGAGAAGCGACAGTCGAGTGGTCGAACTGGTAGTGTGATTCGGACGGCATAAAGACGTCCAGCGGCCGATCATCAACGGGGTAGGGTAGGGCGGTGCTCACTGTAGGAGCTCTCGCGGGGGAGGGGCTGTGAACGTCGATGCGGGGGGCTGGGGCGGGCATAGCCTCGCGTCTGCCCACCCTGGAGGGTGGCCTCGATCGGCCGCCAGCAGTGGGTGGTGGGTATGGGGCATGCCAATCTGCGTCTGCCATCGGCACACGGCCAGGCGCGGGGGGGCGCGCCGTGGTGAAAGCCAACGGGGACGGCGGCCCAGCATTGCCTCTCGAAGACGGCCGAGAAGCGTGCGGGCTCTGGCGGCGCCGTGGCTCCGGCGGCGGCTGGCTGGCATACAGGTCGGTGCGCAGGTCCTCCTTGTGCAGATCAGACTTGACGAAGCTGTAGCGCGCAGGCTTCCTCTCGGCGGCGCGCAGGCGGGCGGAGCCGTCCAGGTCGGTATCAGAGTCATCGGAGACGGCGGCCCTGGGCGCGGGCCTGCCGGGCGCGGTGTAGGCATATGGCGTGGATACTCGTGCGGGGATGGCGGGGGCGGGGTCGAGGCCCGGGTCGAGGCCGGGCAGGTCAATGTCCTCGAGCAGCTTCTCCTGGTCGATGGCGCCGCGGGTGTCGGCTGGCGGCTCGCCGTCGCGCGCCTGCAGCTCCGGCCTCTCGTCCTCGACGCTGGGCGAGGGCGGCCATGCCGGCTTGCGGCGCCGCGACGGCAGCGGGGGGTGGTGCGGTGGGCTGCTGTCCCTCATGGCAGCGGGCTTCTCCCGGCCGACGTCAGCATCGCGGGTGCGCGGGCAGTGCGGATCATGCCATGGGCGCTGGTGCTGCGGAGGTTGGTGGCAATGGGCAGAAGACATGGACTGGCGCCGAGGTCAGCCGAGCAGGCGAGGCGTGCATGCAGCTCTGGGGCGCGGGCGCGGGCGCGGGCACGTGAGCACGCAGTCTTCACGGCGGCTGCACCTGCACGGGCGAGGGCGAGGGTCGGCGGAGAGGGCAGGAGCAGCAAACATGTCGAGCAGAGCAGCGCAGCGTCGCCGTCTAATGTGCGTCGTAGTGCGCGGTGGCGCTGCACCAAAATCAATTCCGGGGCCGTGGGAACGGTTTGCGGCTCGTGGCGCTTTGCCAGCACCGCCTTGCGCCCGGTCAATAGCCAATGGGCTGCACAGTATGCCGGCCGCGATAGACCGCTTCTTGCTGCCTTTGTAAGCACGGAATATGTGCTCAACACGGCCACACCATCCACCCATCGCCCGTCTTCTCGTCCAGTCCAGAGCCGCATATCCGGTCAACACTCCTCTCCCAGCATACGCGGGTCGGCACATCTGTTGTCAACATCTTCATCCAACTTCAAACAGTATTAATTTTTTGCCGGTTGTCTCCCTGCCGACTACTCCTTTTCGCCCAATTCCCATATGATACGCCCCAGACGAACATTCCCACAAAATCATTACCACCGCTCGGCAACCGCGACACAGGCACATACTAATACCAGGTATCGAAGAAATCCAGACACAACGAACAAAAGAAATAGTCTACGGCATAGGCTTGACATGTCTCATTCCTAAAAGTAATTTCCCTTGGGAACGGCGCAAAAGATGCCAACAGCAATAGCAGAAATGACAAGGGCGCCGAGGATGGCCTGTAAGAAAATGGTATCTTGAATTTGGCGGAGAGCAGGCTCCTTGATCCACACTTCACGATCAAAGATCTTGCGAATAATGTTGCGCTTCTCGTATTTGGCCACCCACGGTTCGTCCTCCCACGAGTTACTCGACACGTTGGAGCTGAGCGAGTCCATCGAGTCAAGCTTCGTGTCGAAGCCTTCCGGCTCATCTTCAGACGCGAACAGCTCCCACGGGCGCAAATGACGATGGTGCATGCCATGCAGCACCACGCACATGCCCTTCCATGCTGCGATCAATGTCGAGATGCCGATAAAGAGGCCAATGAGAGACATGACTCGCCAGGCGCGCCCGGCACCGCTGACCGTCAGAACGATGCCAGTAACGAGCCCAGCGACGATGCCACCGATGCCCAGACCGCGCGCAAAAATAACACGAGGACGATTGCCGTTGCAGATAGTCCAGCGGATGAAGTTGGGATGAGCCTGGCAGCGGAGTGACCACTCAACTGTGGCAATGACTTCTTTGAAGGCAGAAGGGTGGGTTGTGTTCTGGAGCGCATGGAGCAGAGCACTGCGTTCCTTGGACGACAAATTCAGTTGTCGCGAGCCACCATCAGCGATATATATGGAAATGATGCGGTTGATCTCCTCACGGTACGGCTGAACCGTCACTATCGAGCATGAGCGCCAACACTCCAAAAGAGTCAAAGACGGCAAAACTCACAAGGCTTCCACTTTAGTCCAACACTTTCAAAGGCACTATGGGCACGTTGAGTGTGGTCAACTTTACCAATGGTGCACGTGTCTTCGTTTGATTCAAAAGACTCTCCACCCTCACGTCTCTCGATACCAGTGGGAGTTCGTGGAGGGGTGAAGAACGGGTTGCTAGCATTCTTCTCGGATTCTTCGATCTTGGTCTCACTAGCAAAGTCGGTGCCTTTGAGTATACCAGCGGCTTCAGGATCAACGGCCTTGGGACCAGTCTTAGCCTCAGTGTTGACGGTTGAGCCAGTCCATTCCTGTGAAAGAGCCTTTTCGTTCTCGGGCAGTTCATTGAAGCGCTTGCTGTAGTCGCGGTGCCAGAGAAAGAACTGAAGGTTTTCGGCAGACAACTCAATGTACTTGAGAAAATTCATGAAGTCGCGCACAGTGCATGGCTGGATGGGTCAGAAAGTGTGAAGAGGAAGTGACAAAAAACGTACAGGGCACACTCCACCAGTGATGATGCGGTCAAAAGACAGTGCTTCGGGGATACCATGGGACATGCCACTGCTGCCAGAGTGGACAGATCCCTGGATTGACTTTTGCTTGGCCTCACCTGAGATGGAGGCTGCAGATGAGCAAGGAGAGACGCGCTCGGGGCGACGATAGGCCAACGAGTAGACCATAGTGGCAACAACGATGCAACAATGCAGTGATGATATGAGCAAGGGGGTGGGATGGGAGGTCAATATCACTACGTGGAGGGTTGATTTTGAGCTCTACCGCGGACGGTGCAGGTTGGAGCCGTGGGCCAGCAAATATAAGTACCTCGATGCAGGATCCAAATGTTGATTCGTTGGTGGCTACTGCTGCTGTTGGCTCTCCTCTTGCTCAAGTGGAACCAGACATCAAAAGTGGACCACTGAATGCCATAACCACCACCGCCAACGCCAGTGCCAGCGCCACCACCTACCTTGGAGACCGTGGTTGCACATGGGGTCCTCGAGTTCGGCGAACAATAGTGGACAGGCGCTACCGCTCGCTAATCTCATATGGGAACCCGGAGTGGTGATCATCATCCTTCCCGCAACTGGCCCGGCCAAGCCCTAGCTACCAAATCTAACAACCATGCTCACTGTTCTAATTACGAGTAAATGGGGACGCAAACAGCTTCCCTATTTCGCCAGACAGGACCATCAGCGTAGCGCTGAGGCATCTTATTCGTGCCCGCTAGTCTATCACTCATCGCATCCCCATCTGCACGTGCTGCTTAGCCAGCATGTCGGCCGACATGTCCGAAGCATGGTGACGTTCTTCTAGACAGCCACGCGCTCGGACGATACGATGGTACCCATGGTACCCATGCTGAACAACCTTATCGATTTCACAGCTGTGCTCATCCAACGCACGCACTCTCCAATCACACGGTTCTCCCAGTTCAACTAGGATACCTACGGATAAACAAAAGTGCCCACCCTGAGCCTGTTTCACCATGGGGTGGACCGAACTTTTGACCAGCAGTGTAAAAACTTCGCTAGGCAGAAGTTAACTCTGCGTGTTTTTGCTCTATTCACCTCTAGGTATCAAAGAATGTCCATCATGCAAGTTCCATGACTCACACTCCACGTGCAGCAAGGGACGATCCGGCCACCGGTTTCTGCCACCTGCCTACTAATGTCTAACGGGAAGTGCAAAATCAACATCTTCAGCCGTGTCCTACCAATACTTCAGATGCAGAGCATAAGATGACATGGACAGTGCCAGCCGTGAAGCGAGAGGCGCATTTGGCTTCGAACAATGCATGTGCCATCCAATGTTGTTCATCGTCCCCACCCCCAGCTTTCAGCTTGCTGGCGATGAAGAACCCTGTCATTTTACGGTGTGCCGGGGTATGATTACTGCATGGGACCTATCAATACCAAAGGCAAACTCGAGTCGCAGACACCATCTTGCTGATTCGCTTCCTCTTTAGACCGAATGCGCTCTCGTGGCCTTTGCCACGACAGGTCAAGTCATGCTCTCCATGCGTTCCGTGCATAGCTCCGCGCTGCTAGCTCGAACGTGAATTCCTGCACAGCGAACCATTCATGGCGTTCCACTAAACAAGCACCCACAGATCCGAGCGCTATCATTAACCGCGGTTATTGCCACAACACTATCGAGTCTCGAGGGTTTCAAATGTTGTGCCTCTCCCGCTCCACCATGCAAATCATCATCTGTCACCTGTCACTACTGTAACCCACAGAGAAACGACGATTGACTCAAATGTTCAGCACCTCGGGCGCGGCGATTTTGGCGGAGACTTACGGCGAATTTTCTTTTGCAATGCCCGGTGGAACCCCAACGCACGTCCGATACTATGTTCCCGAAAATGATCGACCTTGCTTAGCACAATATTGGTCCTAGCGCCAGGTCACAACCTGATTGGACAGAAAGCCCAAGCCAGAGAATTTGATCATGCCCAGAACTGTGGGCGCCATGTCGGCGCGTGGCTTTGTTGAAAACTGATATCTACCAAGGTACTGGTCTGCGGTTGATCCAGGAACGCTCACGGTATCCACCTGGCTGAAGACGGCAAGCCAGCCCACCAGCCATATTCCTGTCGCTCGAGCCTTGGATGTACCAAACAAATGAGAAACCCCCCTTCAGCCCTGTCGCATGCTGTGTAACAGTCATGGATGACCAGATGCAAAATGAAAACGCAGACGCATCACACAACCCACATCTCATCTCAATCCTTCGCGCAAGATCATGCATCTCCAATGTACTATTATTGCAACAAAACGACAAAACAACCCGATGAATTCAGGTACGCCCTTATCCAAACCCAAAAGCGGGTTCAGGGGCATGATTTCCAACCGGGACTGGTCCGGGACCACTCCACAAGCTCTTGATCGGCCTGCTCTCACACCTTGCGCAATGCTGCGTGACACGTCCACATCAACAAAGAATTGTCATCTTCTGGTCGCCTTCGAGATCGTGCTAATGCGCCTCTCGCGATTGATCCCTCTTTAGCGCAGTCAAGACGACAAAGGACCGTTCGGTATTTGGCACCGACAGAAGCCTTCTGCTACATGCGGTATAGTTCCATCGGCAAAAAGTACAGCTACGATGACTTGAGCCTACGACTTCAAAGGGACGAGATAGCTAGTGCATTGACTGTATGTGCTTCCGCATCACGAGATAAGATCCCTACTCGTAACTACCACTAATCATAAAGTGACTAGCAGAACATTGCACAAGTGGTGACGCAGAATACGCATCTCTTGGGCGACTAGAATAGGCTTTTGAGAGCTGGCCTGTTCAAAGAGAGCAAGCCATTGTCTTGTCAAACTTAGTTATAGACAGCACTGTATGCGTTGCGGTCAGTTGCCGTGGTACTTTACTGACTTTGGCTCGACTACGATAGCTTGCTGAATGTGATAATGAGTGCATACTACCAACAAATATGCACTCTATTCGGCTTGCGTACTGTACAGAGGTGCCTTTCAAAAGTTTTGTCTGCCAAGAACGCCACCAAAACGCTGATCTCTGTCTCAACTCGCCTTTGGCCGTCTACGCGGTCCACATCTACCTTCTATATACTCATTTCCACCCTGTAGTTCTATGATTTTAGGGATGTGTACAAGGATACGCTCTATCCAAGACTGTATCTTCTCTTGTGGGAGGTCTCTCCAGCATCTTTCCCACGCTTTAACTACGTCTGCTCTGCTCCGAGGAGCTCCCTTTGTTGTCTCTCTCTTCATATAGGACCAGCAGGGCTCTATACAGTTACAGTCTGGAGAGTTACCACACCAAAGCAGCTTCTCAACCTTCTCTAGACTATACACGACCTCTTGGTAGTGATGCGCGTGCGCAGGTGCTTTATCTTCCATCACTACAGTCTGTGGTCTGTCCTCCATACACTCCTTTGCAAAAGGAAGTAGTTTAGGAATAAGAACACACGCCTGGTATCTCCACCAGTCAATACCTCCTTTTGAAGACCGTACAAGCTTACCATTCTTCTCATTCCATTTCCACTGCGGCTTCTTACCAGGCTTATTCTTTAGCCCTGTCCGTCTTATAGCTGTATTGAGTTCCCATTCATCTCTTAGTATAGGCTCAAGGTCAGCGTTGAGTTGACTAATCTTCCTAGCTGCCACCTCTTTCTCAACTTTAGTCTCTGGCTTGTAGATATGACAGGGACCCTTCTTATCGTAGGTAAAGCAGCCCCAGAACATGAACTCAGAGTAGCCCTTCCACCTCTCCCGAATACAAGACTTAACTACTCTCTCGTCTGCCTTCCTCCAGATCCTATAGCCACCACGCCTGTGGCCAAGGACAACAGACGTCTCGTCCGTCCAGATAACATTCTTCCAGTCCTCTGGCGTCCAGTTCTTATAGTCAAGCGCCTACTTGAGTCTCTCCTCCCTCATCTCCTGTGTCAGTCCAGGCTTCCTTGTCGGCTTGGTCTTGTGGTAGCCTGCCTCTCTTAAGACTCTCCAGACTGTAGTTGCAGAGATATTGACACCCTGCAGGCTAAGACCGCCGGCAACGTCAGTGCATGTCTTCTCCCGTCCAAATCTGTCGCGTCGTACTTGTTCTATCACTTGCTCCTTAACCTCAGCTGTCTGTTTGACAGGGCGGCCAGACCGAGGAGCATCTTGAACATGCTCAGGAAGTATCTTAAGAGGTAGAGTATTCGGCTCGAAACCTGCTGTAATAGCACGGCCATAGATTCTGTCGACCGTACGAGGGTGTACACCAGTCAGTTTTGAGGTCTGTGAGGTAGACTTGCCGACAGGAGGTGACTTCAAAGTAATAACTAAAGTGCGAGTATATACATCAGTATTTGGAGCCATGACAACTACAAGAATGCAGCGAAATACAGCATCTACAGCTTCAAAGTGAAATTTTTGGTGCCAAGAACGCCACGTTGTGGTGGCGTTTTTAGCGTCAGACAAAACTTTTGAAAGGCACCTCCGTAGCACCGAAGAATATCGAAATTTTGGTACTGGGTATTGAGCACGACCGCTATTCTGGTATACGCTACAAGAAGCATGCCATAAACTCAATAAACCACACATCTTCGAGCCACACAAACGCCTCATTCTTGAAAAGGGACATATCCTTTTCGTGCTCGTCCATGAAAAACGACATAAACATCACACCATAAATGTATCATGTCTAATTCACCCTTTTGATCTTTCGGGAACATCCAGCCCTAGCAATAAATTGCGCTTGTAAGAGAATGTGGAAGAGAAGAATTCCAATTGCTGAGTCGTGAAAGTGGCCAACAATATCGATGCGATAATGTCAATTAATAACTGATAGTAGTAGTAGTAGGGGATGTGCCCATCCAAAGGAAAAGACCGTAAATGGCAGAAGCAACGAGAAAGCGATACTCCAGCCAGAGAAGAATTGCGCAAGTCGTTGGTGGGGCCTGGAATGGTGGGCAGGCAGGCTTGGGTTGTAAGCCTTGGGATCATTATCATATTCTCATCCATAGTGGAGAATGGAGAGAAGATAAATGCACAAAGGATATGTTGGCTTCCAGCTGTCCAGCCGTGTGGGCACACGCATGTGTAGAATGGGCGGCGCTGGTAGGCTTGGACTGGCCTTCTTGTAATACGGGCCCTTGGTGAATGAATGGACTGGGGGAGGTGTGCAAACTTGAGATAAACCAATGGTTTGATCTTACATGGCGAATGACCCTCATCACTGTAGTGGATCTAGGACTCTTGAAGCTGAGTCATAACAGCTATATGCTATAAGGACTTAATACCAAGCAGTATCAGCCACTAGATCCAACAGGGTACGGCGTCAGCGGTAAAGGTTTCACTGAGCCTGGTATTTTTGGACGACGGCCTCCAGGTGTGATTATGCCAGAAGCATCGCTCTCATTTCTGGTGTGCGAAACAGAACCGATGGGTCGGAGAGGCAAACCAAAATCGCCCGGGACATGTATAGGTGTGATTGGTGACAAGCGGAGCGGATTAATGCGCCCCTGGAAGCGGACGTTGGAACGTGCTTCGGCTGCTGCAATATCAATTGAAAGGTTGCTGCCAGACCGGGAGTGACTTATAGGACTTGCTTGACCAGGGGTACTAGGACGAGTGTTTGTTACGGATATGTGGCCACTTGTTGTGCGTGACAGTGTAGGTCGGAGAGGCTGAGGGTGTCCTATCCGAGGTGTGTTGGAGCCTATAGTATTTGTGGAACTGGCGTTATTGCGTGTGCTAGCAGACGGTGTTCGGATATGTTTGGGGATTCCTGATTGCTCAACATCAAGTTCTGCGGGTATATTGGTGTATTGAGCAGCTGCCGAGAAGTATTTGGGCGCCATCAGGGCAAACAGTGGTCGCATAGCCGGTAAACAAGCACAAATAATACTGACATTGGCCTCTGCAACTGACAGCGCTGCATGAGCTGGATTATCGAATGACAAATCACTGCTTGTGGCGATATCGTCGAGAGAGTAGAGGCGAATGACTGACACCAATGATACGCTACATCAATCAGCTCATATACAGGCACATATTGATTAGGTTTAGGCTCACCTTGCGCCCAGTGCAAACATGCCCACCAATCCTCTCTTCTGGCTTTCGGAGATCTGGAGAGTTTGAATGAGGGGCATCGGAAGTAAGATGATAACGAGATCCAGGGCAATATTTACACCTGCATTCGAAAACCAAATTACCATGCGGTCCATGCAACTGCCGTCTTTTATTGATTTGTCCCAGAAGGATGCAATGGGGTTGCATAAAAGAACATTGCTAAACACAGCCCAGGCACCACTTGCAACAACGACCCCTAGGAGGAAATAGCATGCTTTTCGAAACCGAAGCACTGGGAATATTCGTAGATACTGAATTAGTATCGAAATTTTTGTAGTAGTGAGTGCCAGGCCGTAAATCCACATGCAGGCCCAGAATGCCTTTGAAATTTGTCAGCGAGATGGTTATACAGTGACAAAAGATAAGAAAGTATCCTGGTTGCATCTGCCTTGCCCTGCTATAGTTGCTTCCGCGTGCAAATGGCGAGCTATATAGTATGGCAAGAATTGTGATATCTTGAGGCGATGTCTACTTCTAGCAGAAGTTGATTATTACTCACCCGTAATGATACTATGCGCTCATTTGCATTGAGTTGAGTGGTATGCCGCCCAAGGCCATGAAATACTTGCTCTGAAGTCATGACAGTAAGGCCAATGGAGAATGCCTAGTAGTGGTTAAGTACGCCAGAGAAAAGAGGTTATGCGGATTTACCATAGCAATGACGATACCTGCATCCTCGAAGCCGGCTACTCGAATCATTAATATACGCGCAAAGAGGCGCAGAAATACGAATAGGCCAGCGGCGAGTGTAAATGTGAGGGCAATGGCGGTCACACGAGTACCGGCTGGTGTGGCCAAATGGCTGTCAATCTCCATTGTGGCTACCATGAACACATAAATTGGTAGAAATATATTGGGCGTGCGAGCATATAAACCCGTCCGAAAGAGTGCTCTAAGCGGTTTAGGAGTCGCAATTCATTGTAGGAGGTAGCCGACACTACGGTTTGACAAGAGAGAAATGCAATGCACAAGCGGGTGTAGAGGGCTAGAATTTGGTTCGGCAAGATGCAGGACAAGAATCAACACGACGCTACTGGCAGGAAAATTGAAGGCAAAGGCAAGGTGCGGATTCAATTGCTAATGCTTGCTCTTTTACTACGGCGACACGTTCTGGGATACTAGCCTGAGTTTTGTGCCTGAAGGGAAACTGCGGAGGCAACGAGGCGTCAGGGTTTCTCCACACTACGGGGTCGTTCCTGCAGGAATGGCCGCCATTTGCGTGACTAGAGTCGCAGGATGTTGGTCGGGTAGAGATGCTCGCCATACGTTGATTGGCTACATGGCCAAGAAACGGTAATGGCTGCACGCAGAGGTGGAGGCGAGGGGTCTTAATGTCACAACTATGGGCAAGGGGCCAATACCACGCTTACAGGCGTCCAACGGGGCTCTAGATCTTGCTGTTGGATCGCGCCTCGAATACTTGGCCACGCCAGTGAGGCCGAATATGCTTTCATGGCTGCTGTTACAAGTAAGAGCCCACGGGCCGCGTTTGACACCTTCGTGGCATGATGAAGTTTGTGCGTGGGAGAGGATGGAGCTGAACTCGGAAGTTTCGAGCAGCGACAATCATATGTAAGAACCTTGAAGATACGGTGCTTCCAATAGATAGCTGTATCAGATAACTGGATCTAGATGTCGGACCGGACTCACATGGTGCTGTGCAGCAGTTGAGGGGCAAGAATGGTTTTCCTAGCGTAGATCCTAGCCGAACAGGGTCTGTGCACCACAGGCTAAGGCGTGAAATGCAGGTCTAAACATGTGTGAAACGGAACCTCAGGCCCGATTACTTCACCATCGAACTCAATCTCGCCGTCTGGGGAGAGAGTCCAGGAATGGTGAGTAATTGGGTACGTCTGTGAACCTTCAGATGTACCCATTGTCGAGCTAGCCTCTCGCTTGCTGGTGCTACGGGGTTTTTGATCGGCTTGTGCTGCACCATGGCAATCTGCCGATGCAACTGCAACAACTTTGTGACTTTGTGACTTCGGCTTTCTCAGCCCTGACTTGAGTCGCCGAGTCATGACAAAGCTATCCTCCCACAGCCGTGAAAAGCCTGCCTGATTCCTAGCTATTCCAGCGAACTATAACTATTTGAGCGACGATCTTTGCAGCTGTAGCACGTGGCGAAGGACGATGTGGCAGCCGGCGCTATTGAGCACAAGGGCTCAACATTGAAGCAATTATTTGAACCGCAACCCATGCATCCTGGCATTTGACCAACTACAAGACGAGTTATTGGATTACTGCAAAATGAAATACCCGGGCAAAACCTAGATGGTCTGCTGATCACACTGGGTCGTCCGCGTAAGGCTAACGGCAAGCAATGTAGGAATATCTCAATGGTACTGGATACAAAACGTAGATACCAAATAAGGTTGAACCATCAGGATGAGGATGCTTGCAAGTTATCATGTACGCTTTAGGGGCGCCATAGTTCTAGGCTGTGCCATATGGACGGTGCATTGTGCGCCTACCTTGTGCGTTCTACCACCGTTTAGGAGGGATATCAAGGCTGGCAAGGAACTGAAATAGCCGAGGTGGCTATTTGGTACGGCGACGTCCTTGGCATGCGTCCAGGCCTCGTGTATGCCGCCTGTGGACGGGTTGATGGATTGTGAAGCATTGCGCATACTCAGTATAAGGAGCAACTGGGGGACGCAGGGTTGCGAGCAAAGACGATCTCTAGCCTGTCACGCTGAACATGCTGTATGCCCTGTTGTACCCGCGATACTATTATGATAAGGTAGCAGTTGTCATGCAGGCAATGATCCTTTACTTAGAGTACCAGCCACGTGTGACTCTCCCGCCCTTGCCATCATATGCGCCCCAGTGCGCAGGTCTCCAACTTAGTGCACCCCGCGCCCGACTCGTGCACGTTTTGATCGATGAAGGGCATCAAACGAGAACGATGGTAGGCAGCTACGCGTGCTGGAAGTTGGCGAGGACAAGATGTTGTCTGCGAGCCGTTGTTGTAGGTCGTGAGAAGCGCGAAACAAATAGTCCCGGGATACTCATGCACCCCGCGGGCGGCTGCTCTGCTGTCAAGAACCGTCGCGTGCGCCGGAGACAGCACGGCGCGTTGCAACACTGCTAGGCGAAAACATCCAACAGCATTGGGAGGCGCAGATGAGACTAGTCACATGTGCAGCCTCAGTCACGTAAACTCTTCTTCAATCTCGTAGCGCGGGCCACGAAAATCAACGAAAAGGACAGTTGCGTACTGAACTTGGTTACAAAAATTCCCAGCCGACCCGAAGGCCAATTGGAGCGGTCATAGTTGTAGTTTTCAACTAGCAAAAACGCTACCTCAGACGAATCTTCACTGGTAAGCGTAAAGCCCGAGCACTTGGATGAAGAAGAAAAGTATATATTGGGGGAGAGGAGCAGATTATATATGCCTAGAGGAGGCGCTAGGCAGCAACAGCGCTAGTTTTCACGTGACCCTTCGAGGCCCCTGCGCCGAGATTTTACCGGTAGGCAGAATCCATCACGTGCCCGTGCACAGTCATTGCTGCTCGTGATTTTGAGAGCCTACACTGAGAGAAGGCCTAGTCAATCTCAACAGCCCTATCACAATCTATGAGAATCTTTTGTAGTTCTTTTGTAATTGAATATGAATGAACAACTTGACTGGCTTGGGGTGCCTTGGTAGGCCTATCACGGCGTTGTTTTCAGACACTGGAAGCTATGGAGCCAGCATTATCTCGACGATTCAATGTAAATAACTATGGCTCACATCCTTCTTGGAAATTAGCCTTATCTACATCACCCACCAATGCTCAACATCATGCTTATATGCGCTTAAGCGTGCAGATTGACCATTGCTGAGAACTAGGTACCAACAGATCCTCCAACTTGAACATATGGACTCCTTTAATACCAGACCCAAGCCACATGTAGCCCTCAGATGTCAGGTTGTTCAGAGACATCTTATTGAATTACTTCTTTAAGTGTACTAGAAACTGAACGGAACTCAAAAGCACAATTTCTATATCCAACTCCAGTGTTGAATATGGTACTGAAACCGATGAACTCACTAATTAGAAGAATGTAGGTGGTCACTAGAAGGGCAGCACACAAATAGAAGAACCAAATAATGAAGTAGAACGGTGATCTAGTCACACCAAGATTATCATTTTAAAAATATCGCACAAGAAGTAAAATCGGAAGGGGTATGTACAAGACCGGCAGACATATTTAACCAGCCTTTGCTCGTTATTGCCCTTCCGCGTTCGTGCCCTCGAACACGTCTCTCTTCACCATTCTACAAGAGAAGCGCAGCCATAGCACCGGCGGCAATCACACCACCAACCTTGACGTGCGAAGCAGCACCAGTGAACTGCGTGGGGGGTGCAGAGTATGCTCCAGTACCAGATGGCTTGACGCTGACAAGCGGCGTCTGGACGGGCATGGTGGGGACACCGGTGCCAACGGGCATGGTTGGCTTGACGGCGCCGGAGGTCGGGTAAGGTGCTGGGCCAGTAGCGGCGTGAGAAGTTGGGGCCGAGGGAGTGTGCCTTAGAGTCCTGCATTTGGGTATTAGAGTGTGGTGCGAAGTGTATTTAAGGATAAGTCGTACTGAGTCACGGTTACAGTGACGATGGAGCAGGTCTCATCGGACGCAGGATACTGCGCCGCAGCAATGGCGACAAGAGCGGCGATGGCGAAGAACTTCATTTTGAGTGTTAATTGTTTTTGGTAGATTGGGTAGGTGGGGTTGATATAGGTGGTAGTTATCGAAACTGGAAAGTAGAGAATTGAGCGTTGTAGAAACGAATGGCTACAGACAAGCTGTTTGATGAATGGGTATCGATGATCGTAGGATGAACAGGAGAAAAGAGGAGTGGTATGTAGATGCGGATAATATATACATATACGTATATTAATTGAGATGAAGACAGGGTGCGGCACAACCTCTTGCGGACGCCGCCGCACCAGCCTTGTCTTGCTTGCTCTCCGGACCTCACATTGCACCGAGCTGTTGCCAGAGAAATCCAGATTGGCCAGTGGTTGGGTCCCTGGTGAATGTTGGGAAAGTGTAGGGGCCGGCCCAGTTCTAGGGTGGTGCGGTGATTAGCGAGAGTCAATTTCTACTTCTTGAATTCCATCTGGCTAGTTCGTGTCTGTTGATGTCAAGGGAGCTGCATAGTCGCATATGCTGCAAGATTGACGAAATAGATATAGAAGTTATACTCATAATGCTTTTCGGTCCTGGGCTATACTCAAGTCTTCAGAAGTTCCAATCAAGCCGCACGTTGATGATTCCCGTAAGACGACCAAGAACCACAACCCGAGATGAGTGTCATTTTGCAAGAAGGGCACGTGCCCAACCCGTTCATGCATCTGTAACACTAGCGTCATGGTATACTCAAACTAACTATACAAAGTCTAGCTTCATGAAACATTTGATTCTTTGCCGCTGGCGGAGAAATCTTAACCGTCGATCTTGAGAGTGGAGGTAAATTGCGCTCTTCATCTTGCGTATGCAATTAGCGGAGCTGCGGTGGAGGCGTTGAGGCTTGGAACAAATTGCTCGGAAGACGCGTCGGTGTTTTCGACATGCTCAAAGGGAATTGGAACACCCAAAAATATAGC
Source organism: Ophiosphaerella herpotricha (assembly GCA_028458525.1). Lineage (NCBI taxonomy): Eukaryota > Fungi > Ascomycota > Dothideomycetes > Pleosporales > Phaeosphaeriaceae > Ophiosphaerella > Ophiosphaerella herpotricha. The sequence goes on from JALNQK010000069.1 coordinate 136,450, forward strand.
ATTTTGACAATTTGTTGTGCCAATTGAGTGCACAGTGCTGGGCGGGGGAACTCGTCTCACCTGATCTATGAGTGGCACACAAACTTTTGCTGTGACACATCAGACAGGTATCTCAAAATGAGAGTACTGACCAGTTTCCCCATCAAAAACGCCAAGTGGTTGTCGTTTTGTCAATCAAACCGCTTGGTCTATCATTATTTCACTCGCCCCATAATAGGATCATTAGGCGCATCATCAGCTATAGTCTCCGCAGCCTTCGCTTTCACAGCGTTCAGCATGCTGCGTTCAAAATCGTCCCTTGTGCGCAGCACTGCCTCTACCCAGCTGATATGGACCTCCTTGTAATTGTACTTGAACTCCTCGTAAGCGAATGGCACTTGGCTCTTGTCGCTCTCAAGCAACTTGAGAAAATACTCGACTGCACGCCAGCGTTGCATGATCTCTTGTCCCTGTCCGTCATATTCTCGGAAAAACTCGAAGGCCATTATCAAGTCGTCTTTCATTTTTGCAGCAAATTGATCTGTGCGCCTGAACTTTACGCTCTTGTTGCGCACAGCAGAGAGGTACTGGATGAGTAGTTCATCCGCTAAGCTATCAATAAGGAGATCGCGCAACGAACGGTGGACTTGTTGTACGTAATCATTAAGGTAGTCTCGGAAAGTAGCGATGATGGAGGCCATATCTGTTCTTTGATACCAATCGGGGGTAAAGAACTTCGACAAAATGGGTTTGAAGTCTGTGAGAAAGATGAGTTGACAAAAGATCTGGATACACTTGGATGATATGTCAATGTAACCGATCCTGAGCTCTTCAATCTGGGCAGGCAAGCGGTCACTGGCGAACTGCTGTGACACAAGGGGCACCACTTCGCGCTCAAAGACTGTGACGAAAGAAGCACGTCCATTAACATCTTCCTCGTCATCAATGCAGATAATTTGATCGTTCGCGAGGGCGATCAACCATTCTTGGAATACGGCAACAGTTTCGCCATCCAATGCAGGATTCAAGCCAGTGTATTTGTCCCTCTCTTCATCGATCAATTGTGACCAAATTCGCTGACGGCTGATTAGAGTACGGAACATGGAGTCTACCACACCCTCAGCGACGTCGTTGCGATTGCTACTCGCAGCCACAGATAGGTTCTGACTGAAAAGTGTCCACACATCACCTAATGACCTTGTCTGGAAAATGCCATCCACGTTAATTTCATAGGCATCCCTGTCTTGGTTCAAGAAGCTCTTTCTATCCTGCGCATTGATTCGATCCATGTACTGGTCTACAGCCTTAACTATTACCGATCGATAGGTTCGAATGAGCTCCTGGCTTCGATTGTCAATCACGTGCGGCTGCAAATCGTCTTCAGCAAAGCCTAGTTTGGCCATCTTTGCGTAGTATTTATCTACCCAATTGATAACAGCGAGAACATATTGGGGGGGTAGGCTTTCATCGTCGGCAAAACCAACTAGAAAATCGTGCATGGCCTTGTGATAGATATTGGTGTACGTGTTTAGGATGTTCCACTTCTTAGGCATAAGGTCAACCATTCCCAACTTGACAGTGTTGAGGTTATTGAAGTACCACTTGAAGTACTTGTCAATCTTTTCCGGGTCTTCGCTGAACTTGGCATTGGCATCGTCCATCTGGGCCTGACAGACGTATTCAATCGACTTGATGAACTTGTCCTTGTAACCCCGCAATTCTTTAGGGCCAGAATTGATGGACCTAAATCGGGATGCAAGATCCTTGTACTCTCGCTGTGCATCTTGTAGCGCCTTGACCTTTTTGTCGGTCTTTTCCTCCTCTTCGACAACGACGGCCAGTCTTACGACGATTCCATCGTTTCCCGATTGTACCAGCTCGATCAGATTGATGCATGCCTCACCAATGTGTTTGTCGAACCACTCAATCACATCATCGAGGCGTGCAAAGAGGTCTTGCACTGTGACGCCACTCTCGAGAGCGAGGTTGTCGATGAGTTCGGTAGAGCCGTCTTCGGTGCTCTTGATCTGTGCCATGGCATCATCGCGGACGTCTCTTAACTGCGTGAGGCCGTAGTGGATCTGAAGGAGGCATTCCTGGTTGGCCGGGTCTTGGTCATCCTGGGCCAGCAGTATCTCCAGTTGCTCCAGGCGGTCCTCAAACGACTGGATATCTGTTCTCATCTTCTCGACTGCCTCAAAGTTTCGATGGGTTTGCGCGACTAGATTGATGTGTGGGAAGTCTTGGATCATGTTCTGAGCTTCGGCGCACAGCTTGTCTATCTTCATCATCTCCTCCTTGATCAAGTTGACGGTCCGCTGGCCCTGGGTGATGCTCTGCATACCCGATTGGGTCAACTCCAGCTGTTCTTTCAGCCCATGGCGTAGTTGGCCGTCGACAGCAGCCTTCTTGCGCGTGAATTCCGCCTTGAGCGCGGATATCTTCTCGAGGTCTTCCGGGTGCCGCAGCAGCTCAGCAAGCTTGGCAGTCGAGGACCCGGCATCGCCCATATTGGCTGTAGGATATGGGCCTGCTATCGCATGCCCATTGCGTAAAGTGTTTGGGGGTGGGGTACTTTTGTGTGTTCAACGTGTTGGTTGGGTGTGATCTGGGGGATTAGGGGGGGAGTGATGCACCACCGCAGTGCCTAGCGCGGGCGCAGCCGCAGCCGACTGAAAAAAGAGCACCAACCGCCACCATCACGTCCTTGAAACACCAAACATCATGGCTGACGACGAACTCAACCTGTACGACGAGATCGAGATCGAGGACTGCTTCTACGACGAGACTCTCCAGATATACCATCACCCGTGCCCCTGCGGCGACCGCTTCGAGATTTCTATTGCCGACATGCGCGACGGCGAAGAAATTGCACGCTGCCCAAGCTGTAGTCTCATGATTCGCATAATATTCGACCAGGTATGGCCTTTACGATTTCCTACTGCATGGTAACTGAACCCCCTAGCTAACCATGTTCAGTCCGACTTGCCAGCGGAGAAGGACAACGCGCCTCAGGCAGCAACCATCACTACATAAAAAGACAAGTTTATTCGCGCCTTGATGCTGTTGGCATTCAGCGCGGCACCTGATCATCTACGCCAACATTGACGCCCAGCTCCTTCCTAATAATCTCGGTCAACGAGGTACCCTCCCTCAAATAAATCCAGTCGCCCTGTCCACTGCCCTCCTTGAAGTTCATACCCTCCTGCACAACGACCCAGTCGAATCGCTTGGGCCCAGAAATGGGCGAGCTAAACCATATTTGTCTATTGGGGGGCTGTTTGTTGAGCACGTAGTTGTGCTCCTTAACCTTGACCTCGAGGATGCCGGCCGCCGCAGACTCGACTTCAATCTGGGCGTCTTTCTCCTGTGCTTCTTCCAACCTCTCGACGAGCTCGTTGAGGTAGGCGTCTGCTCGCTCATGGAACTCGGTTGTGGTGATTTCGGTTGGGGCGGTGGGCCGGTCGTGGCTCTCGCTCTCCTTGGGTGGAGGATTCTCAGAATCCGGCATAATGCTCATCCGCTTGGTAGCGGACTGGAAGCATCGCACGGTGGCGACGGTGTTGGTGTTGGTGCTGGCAATTGGCGTGGGCACTGGTGTAGCTTTGGCCAGGATGCGTTTGGCCGGCGATTGGGCCCAGAGCGGGGTGGCAACGGCACGGCGGAGAAGGACATTGGCGAATCGAGTAGCTGGCCCCATTATGGCTGATGGTCGTTGGCGGGGACAAAGTAGCTGATGAATTGGGTTGAGGAGAGAGTGTTCCTGTGCCTGGGCCCAGCAAGCAAGCTCGGGCCTATTAGATTGCATCACAGCATGTCCCCGCAGCCAGTCTTGCCTTGACCACTTTCTTAGCCGCACAACTCAACACAATGATCAACGCCGTCCTCGTCTTCAATAATGCCGGCCAGCCACGACTGACCAAGTTCTACACCCAGCTGGTACACACATAGCCGCCACAGCCCCATCCGCAGCTTGCAGCGCTCATTCGTGCCCGCAGGAAACCAGCGTCCAGCAGCGCCTCATCTCCGAGATCTTCACTCTCGTCGCCAACCGCCCCAGCTCAGCATGCAACTTCCTGCCGTATGTGCAACGCATGCATCCCATGTCATGTCATGTGGCATTTCCTTCCGCGTGCTAACAGTGTTGCAGCCTTCCGCCGCTGCTCGCCAGTTCGTCCAAGTCCTCGACTCCAACCACGCCACACAACGACACGCCCTCGCTCGTCACCTATCGCCACTATGCCACCCTCTACTTCATTGTCATCAGCACATCCACCGAATCGCCGCTGGCCCTCCTTGATCTCATCCAGGTCTTCGTCCAGGCCCTGGATGGCCTCTTCGAGAATGTGTGCGAGCTCGACCTGATCTTCAACTTCGAGACGCTGCACGCCACACTCGGCGAGATGATTGTCGGGGGCGTGGTTGTGGAGACACAGCTAGATCAGGTGGTGAAAGGAGTCAAGGCGCAGGGCAGGGTTGCAAAGAGGCCAGTGAACGAGAGCAGAGGTGGTGGTGGCGGAGGTGGGCTGGGGGGGTTGACATTTGGTGGCTTGGGCAGGGGCGGTGGAGAGAGTATCTGGACAGCAAGATGAAGACGCAAGCTTGGAAAAGAAAGACGCACTCCAAGACAGGGAAGCCGCCGGTGTCGTGGGCATATTGGCACGTCACTGTCATCAGCCTGACTCATGCACGTGCACCCCGTTTCAAATCCATCAACCAGGATCGGCTCTTCGACCGGGTATAGTGTGCACGCTTCATCGCGCATACGCAATATCAAAGCGAAGCTTGAACAAGTGCAATCTATGCTTGATCACTAGCAATGTTTCCCGGGCGTGCGTTCCACCAATCACAGCCCACGCATGGTTTGATGGCCGATGCTGTGGAGAAGGAAACACTCTATAGGACACAGCGAATCCGTTAAAGACCATGTAAACCCTACTATTCTAGCCTATGGCTTTGCGAATAAATCCGCAAAAGATACTCACTCCATTCAACCGTGCCAGCGCTTCCGAGTCTCCAATGTCTATTTAAGCTCATCTTTGGTTTCTTTGCTTGCCTTCAGCACCCAAGTCGAACAGTGTTTGAATCTTGACCATCCGCTGGCCACAATGCATCTCCCTACCTTTCTTTCAAGCTGCCTCTCGGTCGCCACGGCTGCCACTCTAGGAAAGCGCGCTCCAACACCGGGCACCCTATCTCAGGTCACATCCTTTGGCACTGCCCCGACCAATGCAGGTTTCTGGATCTACGTGCCAAAGAAGCTCGCCGCATCCCCTGGCGTAGTCGCAGCCGTTCACCACTGCCAAGGTACTGCGCAATCCTATTATGGAAGCACCCCCTACAAGACACTTGCCGAACAATATGGCTTCGTCGTCGTCTATCCTAGTTCACCCCACTCTGGAACATGTTGGGATGTTAGCAGCAAGAAGACTTTGAGCCATGAGGGTGGTGGCGATAGCAATACCATTGCAAATATGGTCAAATGGGCTGTAAAGGAATATAAGGCGGATGCGTCAAAGGTTTTCGTTACAGGCTCCAGCAGTGGCGCTATGATGACAGTAAGTTGAATTGGTACCTTCGAGGCACATTACTTGTGCGTCGCAATACTAATTTACAACTCAGAATGTTCTAGCGGCAACCTACCCCGACCTCTTCAAGGCTGCCATTGCCTACTCTGGCGTCAATGCCGGCTGCTTCATGTCCAACTCTGGCGCTGTCGATGCCTGGAACGGCACATGTTCCGGCGGCCAGTCCATTGCAACTCCCAAGGCATGGGCGCAGGTAGCTTTGAACATGCACCCTGGCTACACTGGCAGCCGTCCCAGAATGCAGATTTATCATGGTAGTGCCGATGCTACTCTAAAGCCGCAAAACTACCAAGAAACGATGAAGCAATGGGCTGGTGTTTTCAATTATAATTACGACAAGCCCCAGAGCACCAAGGCTAATGATCCCCAAAGTGGATATACCAGGACTATCTATGGGCCTTCAGTGCAAGGTATATATGCCCAGAACGTCGGACATAGTGTGCCGATTCGAGGTGCGGATGATATGAAGTTCTTTGGCTTCGCTTGAAGATCTCCAGGGCTGTGAAGTGAAGCAATCCGTATGATTTTCCAACCAAAAACAGTTAAATCTCATTAAGAGTTTTCGTAGCTTAGCATATAATCAAAATTTCTCCAAACCGTGTTTGTCAAATGTTCAGCCTCTTATCATTTTGCTCCATACTCAGAAAAGTAACTATGTGAAGTCACAACACTTATTAAGAATTTATATCAGGTTTCCTACATAAAGTTACTGCCTTATCTCATTTAGCAACACAAATCTGCTGGCAGAGTGCATTGGCACAGAAATTTCATTGTGTGCAGCAATCTCGGTCACGACTTTAATACTATCATTACCCAAATTAGGCGTACATCACCATGTCTACGACAACGTATATATCTATAACTGATCTACCAGAATCTACGGACAATGCAGACATTGAAACTAACAATACTCGCAGACGCCGAAGAGACACGGTAGTTTCTATCCAAGACGAATCAAACAAGCAAAAGTTATTATCACAAGATAACGAAGAAACTATCACTGTACGTATCACCTCATTGCCTGCCCTACCGCTCCGGGAATCCACCCATATTCTCCATACCCCTCACACTCCCAACAAGAAATCGCGCCGCTCCAAGAAGCTAGTCCCGCCCGCGTTGAATCCCCATACCTCCACACCTCCATCAGAGTTGTCTTCCTCTCCCAGTACCCTCAGTCAAGGCCCATCCGGGTACTTGTACACGCCACTATCGATGCGCAGTACGGGATTCGAGTCTTTCCACCATGACCATGGAATTCTGTGTGCGCCCGATGGAGTAGCTGATGTGGCGATTATGCGGTTGAGAGGCTGGTATGATACGGGCTTGACTGGGATAATGGGAGACTGGAAAACGAGGCTAGAGGCGGCTATGGCGAAAAGAAAGGCACAGGTGCAGGGAAGGAAAGGTATGGGTACAGCGGAAAATGATGACTAGTGTATAAAGTGATGGATTGATTCGCTACTATTTGATGGAAAGGCGATTTGATTCGCTACTTCAACGTTGGGGTGACCCCTATAAGGCGATAGAGTAGGGTTGGAAGTGATGAGACTGTCCTTTCGACCCTGCTGGTTATTTCAAGGTCTGTAATCTCCCTTTTTTTGCAACGGAACACACCGATATAGTGTGTTGGCTCTCGGTAACTTGAAAAAGCGAGAAAACAACTGTCCTTGTTTCAATACAAGAAGCATACAATAGATACCATACTGCCAAATAATTCAATTAGGAATCTTAAACTACTCCAGCCATACTTGTAACTAACCTCCCCCCCCCCCCCCAAAAAAAAAAGGTTCTGTGAAACCCAAGTGTTTTTTTTTTTTGGCCACTATTTCTTAGATGATTCATCTCCCAGTTGTTCTGTTTACCGAGAAGGAGGTTGCTCTAGTGCGTTGTTGTCAAACAATGTCGACAGATATTGGATGCATGTTCAAACACCGTGCCTGCACATAATCACGATACACGATCACCGCATACACAGTCTACAATACTATGTATCTACACTACAATACCAATTCACTCATTCGAATGCATATTTAAACATCGAACAGTCCTCAAATACTAATCAATAAACAAACTCATCGCCCAAACAGATTTCAATATCTTACTTCTAACCCGTCCTACCGCAGCTCAAGCGCAAAAGACTCCAAACTTCAGATTGAATATGTTCTTCACCAAGCTTATGTCCCGGACTCAGAATATAATAAAACCAGAACCCAGCATCGCTGAGGTACAACGGATGGATTGTTTCATAGGCCAAGGTGCTAGCCAAATGGCCAAACCTAAGGAGATTGAAAGAATCTGTCCCGCCCATCTCACTCCTACCGACAATACTCGGGCTCTAGGTTCCATTCGTTATAAGCCAAAACCTGTAGCTGCGCGTCCATTTGGTTTCGAGTCGTTTCCTCCACTGGAGCCGTTATCTCCTGCAAGGTTAGAGGAGATGGTCGAGCAGTAAAGAGAAAACCGGCGAGAAAGAAGCAAGCCTGGAAAATGCTGTCACATGTCCGAATCTCAAGAGATGATTTCCATGACATGACCAAGTAATATTGGAATACTACATGTTTGACCATTAACTAAAACCAAAATGCAATATTTTTACACTGACAGATGTTATATTCGGTTGTACCATCCCCAAACGCCAAATATGCATGCTAACCTCGCTGATACATTGAACATGTTGTTGGTCCTACTCGTAGCCTGGCATTACCTCTCCTGCTCTAGATTCAATAAAGTACCCAGGGTCTGGTCGTCTTGCCGCGCGCATTTGTTCCTTGGTCATGGCTCTCTTCACCTCCTTGACATCCACAAGTTCTTTTATCCTCATGATCTGACCGGCCACGGATTGTGAGACGGGGTGGTAGACAGTTGTCATGCGTTTGCGGAGGCCGAGCGCGTGAAGGACGCCTTGGGTTTTCTGGGGCATGCCAATACCGGAGCGCATGAGGGTTATTCGAAAGTAGGACATGGTGTTGATGGGTGGCAAGCAAGCCAGGCGCGATCGCGGTGGGGTGACACAGGAGCGAGGGAGCTTTGCAAAGGTCAATTGACTTGTCGTCGCAAGAAATTGCCAAGGGCTGATACATACCGTGTGGCTTATTGGCAGCTGGTTTTGGTTTGTGGTGCGATAGCCGCTTGTTTGCGCAGTCGTACAACTTTTCCATGCCGTCTTGTGCAACATCTGTATGCAAATGCAGGCCTTTCCTGAACTGGACTAAGCTCTACCGGGTTGAAGCCGATGCACGTGTTTGGAACATTCACCTGTACCTCGCCAACTATTATTGTCCCGCTGGCGAAGAGTTCTTCGATTGACTAGTTCGACGAGTCGAACTAGCTCGTTCACGTCAAGTTGCGGTGAGCAGATTCTGTTGGGTGTCATCTACAAATCAACGCAAAAGCATGCATCCTTCTGTACCACTATATTAAGATGCAGCCCTCCGCTCCCCGAACCAGTCTTGGAGCGGGCTACGCAATATCGTCCTTGGATTAGATCAATCCAACCTTGCGCCGGGATGGCGACATCTGTCCGTCTATCTGCACGACTCTGTCTTCACCCACAACGACACGATTGGCCACCCTGGAGCGACAGCGCTTTGAAGGATCAAAATTATTACCAAACATAGATCACTTGCAGGGGGATTCAAACAAGCTGACCATGTTTCACTACATCTACGCCGCATGTCGTTCTTCTCGTCACAGCCTCAGTCAAAACGCCCCTCGCCACCATGCCTAATTCTTTATCGTTTTTCATGTATGATATAACGTGTTATATCTCCCTTGAACCTTTCCATAGACGATTTTCTCCAGGAAAGATTGTTGTCCTCTGCATCGACATCGCCCCCACACCTGGCCCCATAATTGGTTACACTATACTTATACAGTACCTCTATTGGCCCAAGGACGATGACATGTCAGACGGGAAGGTGTGGGCCAACCTCGCCAGTCACACGCAAGTGTCGAAGCATTGCACGATATCCCCGATGGCCAAGGCCCAAAGGATCCATTGGGACGGCTACACGCGTGGGGTCGGCCTATGCTTGGGCTATGGAGCCACTCTCTTGGTACAATACCTAGCCTCTCTATGCTCAGTAGCAAGCCCTATCTTCCCTCCCACAATTATATGGCCGCTTGCATTCGCATGCCATTCTACCCAGTCGATATATGGAATATGAGCTGTAGACTTGAGTACCTTCCCGCACGGGGAAGGGAACCCACATAGCCGCAGACTTCTAACGCTGAGACATCCCAACGCCGTCTGGAATGATTACTTCACCGCTGTGCTGAAGCTGGTGTACTTAAAGCGGATAAGATAGCTTTCGAAAATAGCTCCCACGCCACACGACCGGTCGTCCAAACTTTATAATATCGCAGAGTCGCCAATGTCACTTCTGTGTCTACAAGTAGTAAAATTCCTCGCTTTCTGTTCAAACGTCGTGGGCACTATCTTGCAACCCAATATTTTCTTATAATAGTTTTCCTTGGCTAGTTTCATCCATTCTCATTGACATCCCGGAGCTGGACACACAGACCGCAACCAAACACATCAAAATCACCATGACTCGTACATATGCCCGTTCGTCTAGTACAGACAATACACTGATTGTTTCAATAGTGCTCTACACTCTCACCCGTCCCCCATCTCACACTCTATCACCGACAACCTCTGCTCCGACGGGAACCTCAACAGCGACACCAACCGCGATTCCGCCATACGTATACCGTGTTCACCGCACATCGGCTCAAACACGCTATACTTTCTCCACCGGTTTCATGGCAAAAAACCAAACCACAATCCTAAATTATACATCTGCCCTCTCGCGCTTCGGCCTCGCTCATCTACATCACCAAACCAATATTTCCTCGCCCTTTATCAGCGTGTACGACGACCAAACCCATGCAGAAAATGTAGCAAGACACTTTGGTCAGAAGTATGGCGAGGACACGTGCGTTGTCAAGGTAGACACGCAGCACCTTGCGAGGGGCCCTGTATTTCGTGCGGCAGATCTAATGAAGGAAGGGGCTGGTGAGGGGAAGGAGGCTGAGGACTGGTTACATTGGGGTGAGTATCTAGTCATGTATCGTATCCCGCCGCAGGCAGTTAGAGATCAGACACCTATTACTAAGGGAGATGGTCAGCGGTGGAGGACTGTGGGTGTAATTGGTGGGTCATGAGTGTAAAATCTGGTAGAATGATTTGATGGGAGCTGGGCCCCCTCTAATGCATTCTGCGGGTTGCGGGTTCTGGGTTCATTATTGCCTTCTCAACGTGGTAAATGAATACAGATTAGATAATTTTCCAAGCAACTTGATTGCGTAATGTATCTGTAGTATTATTGTGTTGGTATAAAATAATAAAGGTGAGTATCTTTGAATGTGAGTCACGGAGACAGCTGGTAAAAGATTATGTTAGTTGCATATTGAGAACGATTCAGACCAGCAGTATCCGTGGCCGACTCTGCCTTTGTTGGATGATTTCCTTCGTATCTTGCTTGGTTGTGGGTTGGTTCAAACGTATCTTGGTGAAAGGGATGCATTTGAGCTGTTTTGGCAAATTCCACACTATTACTGCAGGCTTTTGGCTGCTCTACGTGCAACTATACAACTTTTGCACCCTAACGTATTGTAGACCAATCAATTAACAGAGCGTCGTGCACTTTGCGTAGATGTATGATGTAGTATGATGCTCGCTTGACCTATGCACCGCGTACCGCAATAGTCATCAACTTATCAGCCTATCGCAACAGCAGAATCTCATTGTATCATGAACACTGATCTTCGTTATTTTTATCTCGTATTCAGGCTGTTTCAATTCCTCGTCTTTGATGATTGGCAAATACCTTTCTACAGTCAAGACATGAGGTGCTAGGATATGCGCCTAACCCCTATCTCGGATCATAATTTCCTAGTAGGAACCGTGAAGCGAAAGGATTCATTGATATTTGCATGGGCGCTTTACCAGGATACAAGCCCTTGCGCGATATTTGATAGACGCGAATCGTTTCCTGGCTATCATCATCTCCCGTGACGTCATTGTGTAATGCAACCAGGAGTGGGCGCAGATCGATGCAGGGTCCAATACGATCTGCCGGAAAGATATCAAAGATGGCATCGTGGATTCGCGATTGATTATCCTATAAAGTGGTCATATGCTGAAAGATTTTTGTTGCTGGTAAAGCGTACACCCCTGTTCCCCACTCCGCACAGATCGTCGTGGGCATTAGCTTGTTTGCTGTCCCTTGTCATGGACTTGCACACTTTAGACGCCACATGCAACCTTGGAAAGTGTTTGAAATTACAAGCCTGAAATGAACCTCCACATCTTCGGATACCATGCTTGCGTTCAATCGCCGGCTCCCCATCCGAATAGAGTTTCCGCAGAAGCCATCTCATCAATCGGCGCCACCGAAGTCAAAGATGCCAAGGCAATGTGGGTATCGTGGTGCGATGCAGTCATTGCGTATCAAGATAGTATGGGAACATGGACAATCGAATATCGTGGCACGGGGCTCACTTCTCCCCAAAAGGAGCACATAGCAAATTCCACGGCAATCAAGGAAGCCATTGATGACGCCGGCACAGAAATCGACTTCTTTGGCACTGATATGCACCATGGGTTGCAGGGTTATGTGCTATATGATCCAAAGGGAGTTAAAAGCAATGATATTGTTATTTTCGCCACGGACCTGGAAATGGATGCAGGTGTGACGGAAGTGCACCTTCAATCTATGAATGGGCATACAAAAATACGAGGAATTCGCATGACAAGCAGAGGCGTTCTGGTTCACCTGGTGTTTTATATCACTGGTGAAGAGCAGGTCACCCATTTGGAAGGTCTAGCAGAGTTGCGAAGCTATCTCGACACCACGTCAGTACTCGTTGATTCTTCTCGCACACTCGCTTTGTTCAGGGTAGCACAGTGGTGTACAAATTCAACGACAGCTACAGCTCTAGATAATAGTGGCCGAATATACACCGCAACCTGCGATCCACGTTATCCAAACTCCCTTGGTCGAGAATATGAAGGAACGGTTCATTTCGAGACGATACCATATTTTTCTGAAACGCGAATTGAGAAAATTGCCTCTGGTGGGTACATGTCTGCAGCTTTGAGCTCAGACGGAGAGTTGTTCTTATGGGGCCAGGCCAACCCTGGGTGTAATGGAGTGATCACGGTGCTGGGCGGAAAATCAGCTTCAGATGATGAACAAGAGAAGCTCGTGGTGAATGGTGTCAGCGCCAATATTGATCAGGACGAGATAGTCAAGTGTTTAAAAGTTAGAATTGAAGGTGAAGAAGCGTGCGTATACGATGTGACGATTGGGCATGGTCATATTTTGGTTGCGGCGGAAGTCCGGACGGTTGGGCATGTTACGAGGCGAGCGGTTTTTGGCGCCGGCGACAATAGGAATAACCAACTGGGACTTGACATACAAAAGGGCTTTGTGCAGAATTTTGAGGAAGTAGTATTGTTACGGGGGTTGAGGGTGGAGGGAATGGTTGCATCGGCGTGGACCACCATATTGACGTCGATGAATGATTGAATTGAATCGAACGCATATTCGCGGGCTCAATCCGATCTATATACGTCGAATCGTGGATGGGGTCATTGAAGGTGAAAGAGTGCTTGGACAGGAACCACAGTGGCCATGTGAGGATGAGTAACGTCCTTCACCACCAAAGGGATGTGCAACATAATGATGTTACAGGCCAGAATTAGCCACAAACACTAGACTGAAGTTTCGGACGTTTCATCGAGAGAGGCTGTCAATCGATGGCGATGATTGGCTGCCCAAAACATCATTCCTTGTTGTCTCCGTCATCATTGCAGGTCTCCCTAGTGCGATTGTTGATATTGACACTGGCATTCGAGTAAACTTCCAAGTTAGAACCTTCTCAAAGAGAGGGCGCAAGTGCGGACAACAAGCGACAGTGATTCCGGTACTTATTTGAGCAATATTCCATATCAGGATGGTGCCAATATTATAGGTGGCGTCTTCATCGTGTTTCGCATTCGCAAGCACGTTGATCCGTAGACCTCCAATAACGATATTGCTGAAGGGATGTCAGCATATTACGCATGATCATCAATGGCGAGCTATGAACAGGAAACCGAAAGCAAATATAATTGCAATAGCAAGTCTGTTAGCGAAACGCAATCGCAGTCCCCAAACAACAAAATGTGGCAGGATCCAGGTAGTAGCATCAATTGCGACTCCAATAGCGGCTAACGTGAGGTCGAAGGGCTCGATTTGGAAGCAGTAGTGAGGATTTTCTGATGGTAGGATCCAGTTGTACTGGACTGGCAGGCAGTGGATCAAGATGCCTGTGATGGCAGCAAGGCCTAGGGTAATGGAAAAGATAATGCAAGTGATCGCTGCCACAAAATCTTAGCAAAGCAATCATATGAAAGAATGCATCGTGCCCATGGCCATGATTACCAAGGCGTCTCAACCATGGGAAGGCATGCGTGAACAACGTTCGGATAAAGAAAGTGGTGATGGCACATCGAGTTAAGGCCAAACTGAAAGCCACTGGAATCCGATACAACCATAGAACCTACATAGTTGAGCATCACAGCTAGAAAACTTATCCACGAGATTACCAGAAGAGTTTTGTGCAGACCTGCTTCGAGTGTGGGGCCAACGTGCTGGCGGACGGACCCTCTGATCATAGCTTGGATAGGTCAGCAAAGGTGGGCTGCCAGATTGTGCTAGCAGGTGGGTAGATATCTTGGCTTGCCGAATAAGAACATGGCGATAATTAGAAATAGGAAGGCCTAGTTGCCTATCAGTTACGGATACGCGTGGGATACAGACCGGCGCCTTGCCAAAGAAAGTAGAAGAAGTGTATCGTCAATAGACCATGGTAACCCCTTGGCGCGTTTTGAAAAAGAACGAGCGAGGAAAAAGACCAATGGGATTACTGCTAGGCTGGCCGACCCAGCGGCATAAGGTGCGAATAACATTGACGCTAAGTTCTGGGTGGTAGTGTTGGAGTGCCCTAGAATGAAACAAGATTGGGTACGAAGGAGATGGATTGGATAGGATAGTTTCAGGGTGATTAGAATAGATGAGAGGTAGATCGGCGATGCTTAGCTGAGGAAGCCATGGTGTTGCTGTTGTGGAAACTGGCAAAACAGGTGGGGAAACAGGGCACGACGGCGTTGGAAGGAGTATAAGTGTATTACATAGTCGCTGCCTGGTGGAACAGAAACGCGGAAACACGGAAACAGAGACCAAGATCGGCAGTTGTGTTTTGGCGGTTGGCTCAAGCATGAGTTGTTTCGCGTGGCTCTGGAGCGTGATTGCCCCTACTATGATGTCAGTCCTGATGGCAATTTTGAATAGCAGACATCATGGAGCCGAAGCATTTTTACGACAATTACCATGCCATGCAGTGACCAGCCAAGGGCACAGAAATTGGGAAGCGAGGTTCGCACGTGGGCCGGCACAATATGTCGAGTCACAGGTGCTGACAGGTGCTGACTCGATTTGGGCAGACGTTTTCGTCCGGGCTAGCGCCGGCAGTATGGCGCTCTCTGATACTTTTGCGTATGAATGGGAACGGTTTCGCGGCCATGTTGGTTGCGTGGGCCATGGGGAAAAGTCGGAGCTTTGGTATTTGAAGGCCTCGGACCGAAGCCGACGCTAGGCGGGCGCAGGCAATACTCGTATTGTTAGGCAGCACACCAGGGAATTCTTGTGCCCCGCGTTTGGGCAGACCTGAATCCTAGCCGTGCTGTGGAGGCGTGCAGCGTCCAGTCAGTGGTGGTGCTGGCTGGCAGACGCATCATGTGTGGCAGGGCGATTGGCCTCGCTTGCTGCGACGTCGACGCCCCGAAGTCAATGGCATCACGCGAAAGAAAAAAACAGGCGGCGTTGCCACAGCATTTGGCGCTAGGCACCATTGGGCAGCCCATTGGATCGAGGGAGGGCCTTGGCCGCGGTCGACCACGGGCCCTGGGCAGTTCGTCCCTCAGCGCCTTTCCAAGGCCGGGCAAGGCTTGCCCGCAGCCATGGTCAACGCCTGTTAGCTGTGCCAACGTCACTGCGCCCTCCTGACCCTGCCAAAACGGCGGCTTTGGCTTCCATGGCCGCTCTATTTCCAGGGAGCTGAGGCTTCCTCGGAACTGGACGCGAACTCGACCCACTGCTGCCATCAGCCTGCCTTGTCTGCCTTTCTACTTATTCTTCTTGCCAGCACGCGCCCGCCCGCCCACGCTCTCTTTGTTCTCTTCTCGTTTCATCATCTATCTTAATCAGCGCTGCTATGACATGAGGCTAGCAAACCAACCTGCAAGTTCCTGATCCGCCACGGCTGCAAATGCTCAACATGCCCTCTACGCTTCCTTCCCCATCCGGCCGCCTCCAGAGCCCCAGGCCCAGCACCCAGAGGCAGCGAAGCAACTCTTTTCCCATTGTTGAGGTCCTGGGATGCTCGACACCAGAGGCCCAGCTCATCCTGGCTGAAGGCCGAGCTGCTGTCCGCAAACGCCGTGCCCGTCAGCGATACAGTCGCTCTGTTGATGACGAGTCTCTTGTCACTTACCGTCCCAAGGACCATTTGAAGTATCTCGACCGAGCAACACCATCAGATGCCAGGACTTGCCACGCCAGGATACCTTCCAATGTAACAGATCGGAGCACTTCGACCATAGTCCCAGGATATCGTGACGCCCACATTGCTGCCCCGGCATCTCCTACTAGTCCTCTGGGGGACTACTCTGCCAATCTAGCCCTTTTCATCAAGGCACAGCTCCAGTCAATCCCCACCTATCAGCCGCAACAGCACTCTACCACCCCATTATCGCCCCAATCCTGTCCAGACTTCTCGTTCCCAACACAGTTGTCCCCGCTGTCTGACAAGCCCGTACGACGGTTTGTCGATGCACCCAAGGCCATAGAGATTCCTCAGGTGCAGCCTCCAATGCGAAGTGCCTTCTCCGCCTGGAGTTCAACCGACGATGACAGTGAGATTAATGATGACGCTCCCTCTCCGCCAGAAATAGAAGGCTATTGGAAAGATGGCATGTCCAAGGGCAGCAACTATGCACCATCTGTCCCCGGCTACTATGAAGCCTCGAACAATGCTTCATTCTTGTTCTCATCAACACCAATAGAGGACGAGAATGAGCCTGACGCAGCCAAGGCCGTCTCCTTCCCCGACCAGTCAGCACTGCCAGGTTCCACGTCTGAGCCCCATCAACATGACGACTACCCTTCATCGTATCTCACACGGCCACAGCTCACCACATCATCGGCGTCAGCCCATTCGCATTCGTCAGCATCCGTCTCAGTTTCATCGTACTTCGAGTGCAGACGCCCTCTCGCCATCACTCCCCAGCTGAAGCACCGGGTCATAGCGGCACTGACGCCTCCCCATATATACGGAACAACCATCCCTGCCATCTCACCATGGGAAGGGGGCGCTGTTGCCAACGTTCACGATATCTTTATGGAGTCGCAACAACGTATCCATGTTGATGGCATGTCTTTCGATATGCTGGGAGACTTTAATGTACCAAACCGAGTTACAACTCCCTGCTGACGACCATGTCCCTCATAACTCCATCCGTTTTTCCAGCGCGTCTGTTCTTTCGTATATACCTGAGGCTGCCATATGAAGTCGAGCTGGCCTTGCCACATTAGTAACCTTGTTGCTTTGTCTTTTTTCTTTCAAAAAAATACAGTCTTGTAATCTTTTTTCTTCTTGGTTTGGGGTTTTCACATAGATTGTAGCTTTGGCGTCTCACTTAGTATTGGTTTGTTCGGAGTTAGACTTCACGAGCGTATGACGCATACGATACCAATCTCCGGCTGAGGAGTTTCCTTTTTTGTACATATAGGAAGCAGGTTATATATCTGGGTGAAGCCCATCAACAGAGCATTATTCTATCTACTAGCGTTTGGTGGAGACATGACCCATGTGCCTAAGCAAAGTTAGTGAGGGACGATTTGGAAACGTGGAGTAGCGTACCTGGCAGGGCTGAATGTAGGCGCCCAAGCTTGGCCGTTTGGAGCGGTGAAGGTTTTGAACTGCAAGGTCCCGTCCATGCAGATCTGAGGAACGGGAGGTCATGCAGCGTCGATCAATGAGGGGCTCTAGTATTTACGTCATGTTTGATTGGCTTGTTTGATGGCTGTCAACCGAGCCCCCCACGGTCCAGCTCCGTTGCTAGGCAATCCATTATGGATCGCCACCAACGATCTTTCACGCGCCTGAGGCTGGCTGCTTGCTTCATGGTGGACGGTTCTCGCATCGTAACTGCCCGATTACGGCATAACTATAGTCCCTGGCTCCCTGGCCTGATGTCGAACATGAACCTGCTGCACTAGGGTTTCGAGTGGCCACGTCACTCTCTCACTTGAGAGGGCTTCCTTCGCTTGAGCAGGCCTTGACACCACACCCCAACATGGCCGAACCAGACCCCAGCTTCATAGCACAGGTGCTTGGCCGCGCTGCCTACGAGTTCTCTAAAGCACAGCCTATGCTTCCCGTCTACGTCCATCTTGTCATCTCCGCCCTCTTTCCCATATACGCGGGTGCGCATGCTTCGCTGTCTCGACCATCCTCGGCAGCCAAGGCTTCTAGAAAGAAGCGCACATCCAAAGACGAAGAATACGACGATGATGGCGAGGAAGAATATGAAGATGAAGATGAAGACGAAGAACGCATTATGGAGGGGCTCTCCCCAACAGATGCGCTGCTAATGCCTCTTTTCGCAGGAGGGGCACTTGCCTCGCTCTACTTCCTCCTCAAATGGATGAAGGACCCTGCCCTTCTCAACAAGATCCTTAATGCCTATTTCGCCATCTTCGGTGTATTTTCTGTCTCACAGCTCATCACCGACCTTCTCGACATTGGCCACTCCATCATCTTCCCTCATCGACACGTGCTGCATGGCACACTATACCATGTCGACGCTAAGGACGAGAAAGCAGTACCTGCCCCAGGCTCTCATAAGGACAGACAGCCCATTGTTTCACCACTGCCAGGCTTCTTAGCCGGCATTCCGCTCTCTCAGGGGGCGCGCAAAATGCTGTGGGCCGATCGAGCAATGCCTGGCAACAAGTGGATATTGCGCCTCTATCTCCATCGCATCGCCGCCGGCAGATTCAGGGTCGGCCCTCATGGTATCGTCGGTCTGCTGGCTGGTTTGACTACTGTGGCATACTTTAACTTTGTCGACAAGCCCTGGTATCTTACCAACCTGTTAGGTTTCGGCTTTTCTTACGGCGCACTGCAGCTCATGTCGCCAACTACCTTTGCTACGGGGAGCCTTATCCTTGGTGCCCTCTTCTTCTATGACATATACTTCGTCTTCTACACGTAAGCAGTCTGCCTGTGCCTGTCTCTGATGCCATGCTGACATCTGCCGCTCAAGACCCATGATGGTCACCGTAGCAAAATCACTCGACGTTCCCATCAAACTCATGTTTCCAAGACCAGCCTCGGCCGATGACCCTTCCGCTTCCCCTTCTCATGCCATGCTTGGCCTTGGTGACGTTGTGCTACCTGGAATCATGATTGGCTTGGCCTTGCGTTTCGACTTATATGTCTTCTACCTCCGTCGTCAGAAATGCATGCCTGCCCTAAAACAAGGTGAGGCAGATATTGTGGAGAAGCCGCAATACTACTCGCTGGCGGGCCGCTGGAGTGATCACTTTTGGACCCATTCGCTTCTTGGCCGACCGCTCTGGGCTGCTACAGCACAACAGAGCAAACCAGAAGCACCCTTTACCTTCCCAAAGACATATTTCAAAGCCAGTCTAGTGGGATATGTGCTTGGATTACTGGCTACGCTAGGCGTGATGATGGTGTGGAACCACGCTCAGCCAGCTCTTTTGTATCTGGTACCAGGCGTCCTCGGTAGTATCTGGCTCACTGCTGTTGTGCGCGGAGAGCTTGGCTTAGTGTGGAATTACACAGAGAAAATTGAACAGGAGGACTTAAATAACACACTCAAGGAAAATCCAAAAGAACCAAACGAGGAGAAAAAGATAGCGTCACCGAGTCATAGTGCTTCAGCTAGTGGTACGGAGGGTAAACAATCGGAGAAGATCAATCGCGTTACGAGTCACCGACCGGAACGCGAAGTCTTATCTTTCTCGATCGAGGCACCTTGGAAGTTAAAGCAGCCGCGTTCTGTACGAAACGAGTCTCGAAGTGAGCAGAATGCGAAGAGCACCTCTCAAGATGAAAATGAAAAGCACAACTGGGTACCGTCGAATTCAAAGGCTACCCTGAACAAGGAGCCCACTGGTAAGCGAGTAAGGCTAAGCTGAATGGTCACCTGTTCAAATTCGATATATGTGAAGGCGGTAAAATGGTAAAATACGGAAAGGGGTATGATATCATTGAACGATTAGGTTGGAGATGATGGGCACAGTGATAGTAATTTAGATAGCACAGTCAATGGATACCCCGTGTGTAAAGTAGCGAATATCTACAGTGAAGATCGCATTCATGGCATAAATCCCCCTTTCTCGATGGGAGTATTTCACGAACATGATTTGAGAGAAGCGAGCTGAAATCTGGAGAGACGGAGGGTGCGGGGCTTTACGGAGTGGGCCGCACTAAACCAAAAATTGATAGCCTATCTTTCAAATACCGACCCCTACCGCCGCTGCGGAGCGTCACTTCTATCAAATTTCTGGACCAAGAACAGTCATAACTCGTAAAAAAACCCAATTACTGTTACAAGAATGGCATCCGACAGTAAAGTGGCAGAAAATATGCTCTGGGGAGGTCGTTTCACGCGTAAGTGCACCCAACAGCGTAATCATGCTCTGGTACTGACAATTGCAGAGGGCCTCGACCCAGTCATGGAGCAGTACAACGCTTCGTTGCCATATGACCGCCTATTTTATGCAGAAGATATTGCCGGCTCGGTTGCATTCGCTCGTGCCAACTTCAACAATGGCATACTCACCAAAGACGAGTTTTCTGCTATTGAGAAAGGCCTCGCGCAGATCAAGGACGAGTGGGCCTCAAATGACTTTGTAGTCAAGGAAAACGACGAAGACATTCACACTGCCAACGAACGAAGGCTGAGCGAGATTATTGGCAAGGATATCGGCGGAAAGTTACATACCGGCCGAAGCAGGAACGAGCAGGTTGCGACAGATATGCGCTTATGGCTCAGGTCACAACTACAGACCCTTGAGGGCTATCTGAAACTCCTGATCCAGACCTCTATACAACGAGCGGAGGCGGAGATCGACGTCCTGGTACGCCTGCGCTGGTCTCATTTTGAAACATGGTCATGAATACTGATTCTACAGATGCCTGGGTACACCCATCTCCAAAAAGCCCAACCTGTCCGCTGGTCGCATTGGATTCTGTCACATGCTACTGCTTTTGCCACCGAACTTGAGCGTTTGCGTGAAGTTATAAAGCGGGTAAATCGCTCACCACTAGGTTGTGGTGCCCTTGCCGGCAACCCTTTCCACATTGACCGTGATGCCATGGCCAAGGAACTTGGGTTCGATGGACTTTTGACAAACTCGCTGAATGCAGTTGGTGATCGCGATTTCGTCTTTGAAACTCTACAATGGGGATCAAGCTTCATGCTTAAGATGTCTCGCTGGGCGGAGGATCTCATCATCTATTCCAGCCTTGAGTTTGGCTTCGTTCGACTCTCAGACGCGTACTCGACTGGTAGCTCCCTCATGCCGCAAAAGAAAAATGCAGACTCATTAGAACTCATTCGTGGAAAGAGTGGGCGTGCATTTGGTCATATGGCCGGGTTATACGTGACTATCAAGGGCTTACCAACCACGTATAACAAGGACTTGCAAGAGTCTGTCGAGCCTCTCATCGATCACATCAAGACTGTTAGCGACTCAATACAGATTGCGACGGGCGTTTTGTCAACACTTACTGTCAATACTGAGAGGATGTATGCCGCCCTTGCCCCGGAGATGCTGGCTACCGAATTTGCGGATTATCTGGTCAGAAAGGGTGTACCGTTTCGTGAGGGGCATCACATCTCAGGCCGTGTGGTTGCTTTGGCAGAAAACGAGAATGTACCCATGGATAAGCTGAGCCTAGAGCAACTCAAGGGTATTGACTCTAGGTTAGGCGATGATGTAGTTGAATGCTTAGATTACGAACGTGCCGTGGAGTTGAAGAACGCGACCGGAGGTACAAGCAGGAGTGCTGTTCTCGAACAGGTTCAAATACTGAAGAGCCTTCTTCAGTGATTGACCAGAGTAAGGTAATGCTTGACGTGGGTGGACTCAAAAAGCATATGCGACTGTGCAAAAGGCGGAATAAAAGAGGTATGATCGCTTACACCGTCCCCAACACCACAAAATGGTCCTCAAAGAGCAGCAAGTCATAATCTATCGCAACAACGAGAATGATTGAACCTTCATGTAATGACAATACCTGTAATGAATGACACGAAAATCCCCAAATTCACTTCCCTTAGGCCGTCGCCACAGGCCTTGCATGCCCTATTTCTGCTACTTTCTCCTTCGGAATATTAATCCTCATAGCCTCGTCCCTAACCTTTGCAGGCCCCCTCTCATGGCCCTTCAGCACCCCAGGTATCTTACCTTTCCCCTTCCCGAAGACCCCCGGGCCCGACACAATTTTCTTCTGTCCTGGGTAATCACACCGCCCAAAGTCGTTGCAGAACCCGGTCTTACACTTGTTATTGCTCCGACATCGAGCACCCAGGCACGCGTCTCGAGTCTTGCATTTTGTGCAAAGGCCCCAGTTGCAGTATTGGTCTGCGTCGCAATGCGCAGCTTTTTCGCACGGATTACCGCGCGGAGGGGTTGATGGAGAAAGACATATTGGTGGTGTAGGTGAATCGCGGCGTTTAGAGAGGACAAATATACTGGAGAGTGAGTCGGAGTGACACGAAGCATTGATATCATTTGCGACAATTGCGGTTCTCGGGTCCTCGGGCGTGATTTCATCTGGGATCGAGCGCTTTCTCCGCGACAAAGGCCTTATAGATGGCCGAACAGAGCATTCCTGGCACGTACCGCCGGAACAACGAATGTGCTCTTGACAAACTCTCTTGCTGTCACATCGGTCGCCGAATTTTCCTGGTTGGGTTTCTGCGTTTTGTTGGCAGACACTGTTTTTGCAGATTAGGGATGGAGCGCAGCTATCGGCTGTGTCACAGAGGTGGCCTTCGCATCCAAAGGTGCAATCGCTTTGCTCCAGGATGTAGGGGTTCAAAGGCGTTGCTGTGATGTTTGTAAGGCCGGTGTCTTGCGGTGCGGGGAGGTACTTTGTCCAGTCGAAGTTACTGCGTGTAGTGTATGAACGCTGGAGAACGTCCTTGAGAGCGGCCCAGGATGTAAATTCTGGGCGCAGTGGGTTGACGCGCGCTGTTAGCCCTTCTTCCGTAGTGCTTAAATGAGAGTATAACTGTTTCCAGATTAATTTGATGTATCACAATGCAGACTCATAAGGTCGCAGCAACTTACCCATGGAATACCCCTGAGATTCAAGGCGTTGCCCTGATCGAAAATCGCCTCTTTTTTGTAGAAGTGCCCAAAATTGGTGTGTACATACGCCCACTCCTCCACCATCAGTAGCTTGCTATTACCCTTTTTGCCCTTCGCCCTGGCAGTGAGCGTATTTCCTGGGACGAACAAATGAGCCCATGGAGTCCCGGCTGTGGAATCCGCCTCCTTCTGGAAGTATCCGTGGATTCCAATGACATCAATGGCTACACAATCCATCGCGCTGTCAGGAAAATTTTGGATGCCATCAACAGTCTGCGGTCCAGAAATGCCTCCACTAATCACAGCAATGTTGGCACTGTCAAGGCCAAGGTTGAATTTGAGGTGATTGGCAATGTCGCAGAGCCAGCTTTCACCAGCAGGAATAGGCCAGATACCGCTGAAAGGCTCATTTTGTAGATCAACACCCTGCACTTGTTAGTCCACTTTGTGCTAATCACACGGAGTTGAGAGTGACAAACTAAGATGATCTCCGAAAGTTCGCCCCAAGATCGTCCATCAAATGCCTTGGAGGGATAG
Source organism: Ophiosphaerella herpotricha (assembly GCA_028458525.1). NCBI lineage: Eukaryota > Fungi > Ascomycota > Dothideomycetes > Pleosporales > Phaeosphaeriaceae > Ophiosphaerella > Ophiosphaerella herpotricha. Next base: position 160,019 of record JALNQK010000069.1, read on the forward strand.
TGCTTGAAGAATACATCGAGTCTTGTTTTGTATAATTCGCGGTCTAGAAATCTTAGCACATGCCACCTCCATTTCGAATGAAAATGCTACTTACACTCATCTAAGCTGTAAAAATCAAGAAATGCCCCGTTCAATTTTTGACAATATGCATCGCAGGGAACATCATTTGTGCCACGGAGGGCATGAGCATCGTGGGGAACAATAATGACCTTCATTTGGCCTGTATCATGTTAGCCCTCGAATAATTTAGCAGTGGCTTCGGCCGACGTGCCCTTTGAAATGTGATGAATGGCAGCCAAGCAGTCATCGAACTGGTCAAGGAGAGACTTGTCGAAACCACCCAACTCATGCTCGGGCTAGTGGGAATTAGCATCCGCTTTGAGGGTGTATCGAGTCTTAGCCATACATCGGAATGTTGACTATCAGGGCGTACTGCAACGAAATAAGCCAAAGCCTCTTGTATTGGTGCTGCTGGACCTACTGAATAGTCGAATAACCCTAACTTTAGCCTTGACGAGTTCTCGGATAGTATCATCTCGATGTTGGGGGGTGAAGAATTGCAATGTAGGGTAATTGACACCACCCCAAGAGTGAAGATCGCTTTTGATTCTGAGGTTGGCAGCTACGGGAGTTGTCCATGATACCACGGATAACAACGTGGCTAGAGAAGCTAGGAAATACATAACGAAGAAAGCAGGCCGACACACAGCGAGCTTGCAGTAACACGCAAACCACTCCGATATAACGTATTGTAGTCATCGTGTGGACACGTGTAGGTGGTCCCTATAGCCAGATCTCAATTACGGAGGTTAAGGCTCGTGGTTATGCTCCCCATATTGAGGCAGTTCATATATATTAATTGCTGGGATGTAGTGGCCAATCACAGCAGGCCAAGGACTGAGCTACCTTGGAGCTGCGAACCTGGGGCACGGGCGCACTAAAACGGTTGATAGTACACGCTCACATGCATGGAAAAGACAGGGTAATGGTTGATGTGTGTTGTGTGAGCCAAGGATAAGTGGGTCTAAGAAATACTGGGAGCAGCCGCCACGGGCCGAAAATTATTCGATTTGAGTACTGTAGTGAGATTCTACTAAATGTGGGCTGCTTTCCTGAGTCGTCTATGGAGATTTATAGGGACATGACAGAATTGGGCCTTTGAGACGGCTGGTGCCCATGTATTATGTTGAAAAGCGGCTCGGCGGAATTTCAACTGTTGTATTCTAGCTTGCATCATGACACTTGTTGATCTGACAGCGACGATGAGCACAAGTGAAAACTGTGGTGAGATATTCTTTGCCCACAGTCATGAAGGCTTGTAGATGTCCGCATGTACGAGTAGATCCGGCTTCGTCCCAATCTTAGGACCGCTCGTTGGCCGGAAGGAATCCTTGAGACATGGGCATCCAGTCGGGTTCATTGGGTTATAGTGGACAGCGGCACTGTTGCACAGTGATAGATATCAGCCTCCTGGGTCTGCACATACAGATTCAAGCCTCTTCAGAGTGGCCAGCGCTTCCTCTCCCAGGTTCTCACCAGTGGCTGATTGTGCGAAGCGGCCGTATCGGAGATCACTGAGAGCGCCGACGACATCTTGGACTTCTTCCAGGGCTCGTGCATTCTCATGTTCCATTTCTGCGATTTGCGATTCGAGGCTTTGGCATGCTTCTTCCATACTGGAGTGAACGGACGCGAGAGTGTGGGGTTTCTTGCGGCCGTGGCCTGAAAGCTTGCAGCATGTTAGTATTTATGATTGCATTGGACGAGAACGAGAAATGCGATCAAGGTACCTCTTCTTCCATCCGAAGCGCAACAGGGTCCAGGCCAGCAACAATTGCATCATCTAGCTGCCGCCCTTCTCTCGCATACTCTCGTCGCAGCCGCTTTGACCTGTTGACCTCGTCGGCAATGGCGCGGCGTACCAAGTCCACGTCCTTTTCACGCAGCCGCTGCAGCTCGCGATACAGGTCTCGGACAGCAGGATTGGCGCGGTGGGCTTTGGGGAATATGTCAGTGAATTGGCGCAGGGTCATGCAGTCCCGAAGCGCGGCTGGCGCAACGAGGAAGTCACTGAGCATCTTGGCCTCCTGCGACGACATGGCGGCCGTGAGAGGCGCTGAGACTGACGCCGGCGTTGATGCTGAAGTCGAGCAGAGGCGTGATGTAGAGCATAGAATGCAGAGATATGGCGGCGAGAGTCATGCAGTCGAGGGCTGACGCACCCAGGCGCGTCGCGTGCAGACATGGCACGGGCCTTGCGAGACAAAAGACGCCTGCGAGATGCGCCTGCCTCCCTCCCTACACGTGCTACCACACAAACCTCATTGCTGCGCCTTCATTGATTTCCCGAGATATCTTTGACCGCAGACGGGTGTAGACATCTAAACCATCCTCTTGTGCTGTCAAACATCCTTGCTTGCGCGTCTTCTGGTAATAGGAAAGACACGACATCCCTTGAACTTCACTTCCAGCACAGAATCAACATGGCGCCTGCGCCTGTTCCGGAACCATCGTATCGGAAAGACGAGAAGGTTTTTTGTTTCCACCATGAGCTTCTGTATGAGGCCAAGGTTTTGGAAGTGAAACCCATTGAGGGTGACGACAAGAAGAGTGGCTTCCAGTACAAGGTTCATTACAAAGGCTGGAAGAATACGTATGTTCCCCTCGTCTCCATTTGTCCTACTCCCTGAACGATTTCTGAGTTTGGTTTGACTCCGTTTGTCTGATGTTTGGTTTTCACTACGTGAAAAATTTACCCGGTACATTTCACCAACCTCACTCCCACACTCCTCCAACCTCACACTGCCGCCACTAGCTCTGCTTCTAGACTTTTTAGCTACTGTCTTCGAAACTTGCTAATGGATGATAGCTGGGATGACTGGGTCCCAGAGGACCGGCTCCGCAAGCTGAGCCCTGAGAACCGTGAATTGGCCAACAGCTTGAGGCACGATATGCTTGCCGCTCAGCGTGCTGCTAGGGCACAGCCTCAGCCTCCCAAGAAGAAGGCTCAGGGATCAGCCCGAGGCAGCGAGGAACGCCAGATGTCTGCATCTGTCGCCGCACCTCGTGGCCAGAAGCGCATGCGCGATAATGATCTTGAAAAGGTAAGCGCGTTTGGCCGAGGATTCACTGGCTTTGCACACAGCCGTGTAGCACTGCCCCCTCTCTAGCCCATAGACTAACTCAACTTAGGAGGATGTGTTCCAGGCCAAGCGTGCTGTGAAAATCGGCATGCCAGACAGGCTAAAGAGCCTTTTGGTAGACGACTGGGAGAATATCACCAAGAATCTGCAGCTTGTTCAACTCCCATCAAGTGAGCCAGCTGGCGTTATCCTGGACAAGTATCAAGAGTATGCCTTTTCGACAGGCACCAGGAACAGCACAGAGTGTGACATTATTGAAGAAGTTGTCGCCGGCTTGAAGGAGTACTTCAACAAGAGTCTTGGCCGTCTGCTCCTGTATCGCTTTGAGCGTGAACAGTTCTACGATATCTACACGCGTATCGAGACGCCAACAGACGAGCTCGCTGGTAAAACACTTGCCGAAATATATGGTGGTGAACATTTGCTACGTCTCTTTGGTAAGTTCAAGCCTGAGAATCCGTACGCTGCATATCTTCTGACTTAGCATCTAGTTTCAATGCCGGAGCTCATCGCGCAAACCAACATGGACTCCCAAGCTGTCAATCGCCTTCGTGAAGAACTTCGTCAGATGACCACTTGGCTCGGCAAAGACGCCCAGGTCAACACCTTCTTCGCATCAGTCTACGAGAGCCCAGGACAGGCCTACATTGACAAGGTCAAGTCGAGCACGTGAGCAACGTGCTCTCCAACTCTTCTCTCTCTTTTCATTATTTCTGTATCACCTCTTCTTGCATCATCTGAAAGGTGGCGGGGCATATTCACGGCGTTTTGGCGTTTTGGAACCCGGTGTTGGGTGTTGTCCACTGTTTAGCAAGACACCCACCTATGTGCATTCTCAGGGGGTACACGGCAGATCCACATACACGTGTTGTTTGTCAATAGATGGAGCCTTGATCATGAGTTCTTAATAACACCCTCTAAAACTCCAATGGCCCACTCCAAGCACTTTGACATGTTCTCTTCTGCCTGCTTTGGCATTCCGCTGATGCCTACACTCTGACACACACTCTCATCTAGCTCGTTTTCTACACGGCCATGTTGGAATAAGAACTTGTGGTCTTGCACGTAGTTGGGCCACACCACCTTGTCTACATAGCCAGGCGGATCTTCCCAGAAGCCCTCGATGGTCACGTAACCAGTCCTTGCTTCTCTCCGCCGCTTTGCGGTTTCATAGCTGGTGCGTAAAAAAAGTCTGACCTGGAAAAGGGAGCGGATGTGCTTGATGCTGTCTGAGAAGAGGAGGAAGCCGTCAACAATGCATATTCTCCGGTGCTGCCATTCTGGGTTGGCGTCCAGCCACGACTGCACCCTTGCCTTCAAGCGGTCGATGTCGGGTTGGGGGACGCCATGCTCGCCAACACTGTTCCGGTCTTCTTTGCTCTGCATCCATTCTGGGCTTGTGCCGTGCTGCTTGATGTGCTGTAGGGCTTGCTCAAGCTGGGGCAGGTTGAGCGAATCGAGACAGTCCCAATCCCGTATGCCGTTGCGGATAGGAATCTCGGCGTCGGTGAGGTAGAAGTCGTCGAGGTGCAGGATGAAGAGGGTAGAGGGTGGGAAGATGTCGCGCAGCAGACGGGACAGCGTTGTCTTGCCAGACGAGGAGGGGCCTGAGATGCCGACTAGGAGAGGTTGGGGGGGCATGGTGGTTGGTATCAACTAAGCAACAGTTCCAGCATGTGGGGTGGTGGTCATGGTTCGGTTTCGTCGTGGCCACCTCCCAATACCCATCACGACCACAGGACAAGCCATGGAGCCCTCGCCGCTCACGCAGGACTCGCGGCCGGACATCTTCCAGCCCAAAATCATCCACCTCTACGAGACGCTCTTCACGCACGACAACGACGACGACGATGAAGACGCCGAGCTGTCCGACGGCTTCTGGCAGGAGTTCTTCTTGCATCGGCCAGACGCCGCGGGCCTGCAGCGCATCGTGGGCGCGGTGCCGGCCGACGAGATGCTGCACCGCCAGCATCGCTCGCAGCAGCTCCTGCGCCGGGCGGTGCAGGGCATCAAGCAGGGCCAGCCGCCGGCCGACGAGGTTGCGCTCGAGGTACGCTGCCACCACCACTACCACTACCACCACCCCCGCCAAACGCTGGTCACCAGCCGCCCCGCTGACGGCCCAGACCCTGACCGTCTTCCTCGATGCTGCCCTCGCCAAAAAGTACACCAACCCCAGCTCCGACGTCATCTCTCTGCTCGCCGGCCTGCACAATGCCGACGCCGTCATGACCGACTTCATCGCGACCCTCGACACCGTCATCCGCAGTGGACGCACCATCCCTCTGCGCCTCAAGGCTGTCCGCGCCACCCTCGCCATCACCGCCGCCGGCTTCCACACGGCCCTGCCGTCCTACTTCACCCACCGCGACCTGTTCCCCTCGCTCATGAAGTACGTGCAGGACTGCGACCACACCGCCCTCGTCGTCCCGGCTTTCTACCTGCTGGGCCTCCTCACCAACTACAACAAGTTTGAGTTCCAGAACCCCTACCGGCTGCGGCTCGACGACTTCGTCAACGATGCCATCATCCAGAAGATGATTGCCAGTTTTGGCCACACGTGTCTCAAGCTGCGAGACGCCTACATAGCCATCCAGGACGACTTGCCAGAGGGGTGGACTCTGGGTTCTACCCTGTCCTACATCGGGCTCGGCGCCCTGGCTCCCGGCTCCCGGCCGTCGACTCCCACACCAGCCGCTGACGAGACCAAATCGCTCTTCGCCGCCCTCCCCGGCCCAGAAATGGGCACCCTGCTCCTGACATATGAATTCGCAAACGCCAACAAGGTCTTCTGCTTCAACTTGGTCACGGTACAGCCAGAGACCAAGGTCGATCCCTCCCCCTTGAGCGCCTATCTGTCCTTGACCTCGTATCTCTTCCAGCATGCCCATCGCTCTGCTAGAACAGCTTTGTACTCGTATCTTAGCCTCTTTGTCCTACGCATTCTCGTTGAGGATCAGCCACTTATCAAACGACTGTGCAGCGACGAGAACAAATTTTCTGTGCGCCTATGTCGACAGAGACAGCCCTATCTGCCTATCGTCAAGGGCGACCGGGTTCCCGTTGCTGTCATATTAGACTTGATGATTGACGGGATCAATCACAATCTACGGAGGCGACTCGATGTCGACTTCTACATGTTAGTAGCCCTTTCTCTATGCCTTCTCTGTCTAACTAATTTCGATTTAGCCTGTGTCTTGGTGTTATACTTCGGATTCTCTCATTCCTTAGCCGTGCCAAAGTCCGCCTCACCTACCACTGGTCAGAGGTCTGGAGAGCGTTGCTGACATTCGTTCGTTTCTTAACAACGTATGAATCCGACATCAAATCAAACTATAAGTCTTCTGAAATGATCAACACTCTGGTTGGTTTATTAGCTTTCGCTCTTTCAAGTGGCGAGAACTTCCTCCCTGATTCGGCCGCGTACGACGACTTATTCTACAAACTGACTGAATCCGGCGATGTCCTGATAAAATTTCGTGATGCATTTGGGCTATTGGGCAAAACTAGTCCTATGCAGACACTTATCAATGTCTCGTCACATTATCACTCGCTACTCGGAGGCAGTGAAGATGGAAAGTCTCGTAGCAAGAACCTCAGCCCACGTGAAGTCAGCGATGTAATCAAGCAAGGTTATGAGACTTTGTCAATCGATACCAGTGAGGATTTGGATCGATGGGAAAGATTCCGCGAGGCAGACTTCAAGTCAATCTTGAAGCGTATCGCAAGAACGTCGGTGGAAGATGCAAAGTTGTTGAAAGAAGACACATAAGCAGCACCAGACGCATAGCTTCCGGTTACGACTCATAGTACTAGAATGATGTACTTATTCGAGGACTTAGCCTGCACCAAGTCAACCATACTCCGTTGTCTCCCATTGGACACAAAATATATGCCTGGGCTGCACAAAACATCAGCCAATGCCTCGGTGCAAGCGCCCTGCATTGCCGGGACTGTTCACAGATGTCAGTCGTCGCTATGACGACGGCTGAGTGTGCCAAGGAGACCCTCAAATGCTCTCACCTGGCCCCGTAGACTCCGTAGAATAGATAGGACAGTGTTGGTAGATCGAGCAGCGTGTTAGGCCTTCTGAGAAGAATTGCCGGTGCCTCGGGCAAGGTGTGCGGCAACCGCTTCCTCAAGGCCGACGGAGTAGTCAGCAAAGTTAGTATCGCGTGTTGCATTACATGCGGATCTTTACCGTGGATAGTTGTTTGTGAGCAGTTGCTGTGCCGTTACCCATGTATTTGTCTTGACACATGCGACTACAGTTTGGCATATTGCACAGGGATCCCCACTGTCCCAGTGTATTGATACTACCCCGAGTGCTTGGTGGTCGGTTTATATGGAGCTCCCCGCATCACCAGCAATAGCAGCAGCACCGAATAAGCAAGGCACAATGAGCCTATCGAATCACAGCGGCCCCAGCAAAAGTAAGTAAGTCGGTTGATCAGCGCACAGCATTTGAAATGCCTCTCTCCATTGGTGGCCGCGGCTGCGGTCAACAGGTGATCCGGAGAAACGGAGGCACGCACAGGGACCGATCGAGGCTATGCGTGCGGGCCCAGACAAAGACCACACAGACTGAACGTTCGTCATATTCCATGTCCCCGCAGACGGGTTCACGAGGGGTAGTAATCGACGGCCCAGCAATTCGTCTTAGGAAGCGGTTGCTCATAAGGAGGCCGTTCGCCCACACGCCTCTCGAATTATCCCGCTTCCTCAATTACTCCCACACGACTCATATAGCACCACTTGAAGAGACGCGTCTGTTCGCTTCTCCGAGTGTGTCCTAGTAACCGTAATTTGAATTTGGGCCGCACCCGCTCTCCAACATCCTGCCGAGCCCTTTATCCGGGAGTCAGACTTATACTCGCTTTAGGGCTTGTCTGTTCCTACTCCCCGCTGCTCATACGGCATCCGAACATACCTCCAAAGCCTTCGCACACGCAGCAATTTGCAAGGTTTGAAGCGCGACAAAAGCGACGACCTCACCCCCATCCCCTCCAACCGCCTGATCCAGCCGCAGACCATGTCTGAAGGAAGTGTGAAGCCGGCCGCGCGTGTCGTGGCCGAAGCGCATGAGGTAGACACTTTCCACGTCCCCAAGGCCTTTTACGAGTAAGTAGACGTTTATTTGGAAAATTGCATCATCTACCAAGACAAGACAGCGCGGCGTCATTCCAACGCACGACAGTGCGGGGTGACCCCGCCATCACCAGTCTCGTGTCAGCACAAAGTAATCAAGGCTGACAACAAGCACAATAGAAAGCATCCACACTCGAGGCCACATCTGAGCAGCCTCGAGGAGTATCAGAAGCTGTACAAGGAGTCCATTACAGAGCCAAAGCAGTTCTGGGGCCGGCTTGCACGCGAATTGCTCACGTGGGAGCGCGACTTTCAGACGGTACACGCCGGCAGCTTCGAGGGCGGCGACAATGCGTGGTTCGTAGAGGGCAGACTCAACGCCAGCTTCAATTGCGTTGACCGACATGTGTTCAAGGACCCAAACAAGCCAGCCATCATCTACGAGGCTGATGACACCGGCGACAGCCGTATCATCACCTACGGGGAACTTCTCCGCCAAGTCTCCAAGCTCGCCTACACCCTAAAGGAAATGGGTGTGCGCAAGGGTGATACTGTTGCTCTATATCTGCCTATGATTCCAGAGGCGGTCATTTCCTTCTTGGCCTGCTCTCGCATTGGTGCTGTGCACTCGGTCGTTTTTGCCGGGTTTTCATCTGATTCCTTGCGGGACCGGATTATCGACGCCGAGTGCAAAGTCGTTGTTACTACTGACGAGGGTAAACGCGGCGGCAAGGTCATCAGCACCAAGAAGATTGTTGATGAAGCCCTAAAACAATGTCCTGGCATTAGTCATTGTCTGGTATACAAACGTACGGGTGCCGAGATCCCATGGACCAAGGGGCGAGATTGGTGGTGGCACGAGGAGGTCGAGAAGTATCCCAACTACATTGCACCAGAGTCAATGAACTCAGAGGATCCTCTCTTCCTACTCTACACATCCGGATCCACAGGCAAGCCTAAAGGTGTCATGCACACAACTGGTGGTTACCTCATTGGAGCCGCCGCAACTGGGAAATATGTCTTCGATATTCATGACAATGATGTATTCTTCTGTGGCGGCGATGTTGGATGGATCACTGGCCACACCTATGTCGTTTATGCTCCCCTGCTTCTTGGTGTTGCAACCGTTGTCTTTGAAGGTACACCCGCTTACCCAAACTTTTCACGATACTGGGATATTGTGGATAAGTACAACGTCAGCCAGTTCTACGTTGCCCCCACTGCGCTGAGGCTGCTTAAGCGCGCCGGCAACGACCATGTCAAGCACAAGATGAAGAATCTCAGAATTCTCGGCTCTGTTGGCGAACCAATTGCTGCCGAGGTCTGGAAATGGTACTTTGAGATTGTTGGCAAGGAGGAAGCACATGTTGTAGATGTAAGTTTACTGCATCATAGGGCTTTGTGGAAAAAATGCACTGATACCCGAACAGACTTACTGGCAAACGGAGACAGGCTCGCACGTAATCACACCGCTCGGTGGTGTTACGCCTACAAAGCCTGGGTCTGCCTCGCTTCCTTTCTTCGGCATCGAGCCTGCAATTATCGATCCCGTCTCCGGTGAGGAAATTCATGGTAACGATGTGGAGGGCGTACTCGCATTCAAGCAGCCGTGGCCCAGTCTGGCGCGCACGGTTTGGGGAGCACATCAACGATACATGGACACATATCTGAACGTGTACAAAGGCTACTATGTGAGTATGTAGCGAGGATGACATGGATGCATGCTAATAGATTCAGTTTACTGGAGATGGTGCTGGCCGTGACCATGAAGGGTACTACTGGATCCGAGGCCGCGTCGACGATGTCGTCAATGTATCTGGGCACAGACTATCTACTGCCGAGATTGAGGCCGCTCTCATTGAGCATCGTAAGTATTGTGCGGAGGCCGAGGCTGTTGTTGAGATGCTGACAATTTTTCTAGACCAAGTGGCTGAGGCAGCAGTAGTGGGAATCAATGACGAGCTGACTGGCCAGGCCGTGAATGCCTTTGTTGCGCTGAAGGAGGGTAGTGAGTCGAGTGAGCAGGTTAAGAAAGACTTGATCCTACAAGTGCGCAAATCGATTGGACCATTTGCCGCACCCAAGGCCATCTTTGTGGTGCCGGATCTGCCCAAGACGCGGTCGGGCAAAATCATGCGGCGCATCATGCGCAAGATCTTGGCTGGTGAGGAGGACCAATTAGGTGACACGTCAACGGTAAGCAAGACACTTCTTTGCGGTTGCTGGGCGGTGGAAGTGGTGACGCGTTCTACGGTGGGGATCCCGGACTAACCGCGCCTTGCAGCTCTCGGACCCTTCGGTGGTGGATAAGATTATCGACATTGTGCACCAGACGAAGAAGAAATAAGGAGGCGGGCAGCATTGAGCGACTGACGCATTTTGTGATGCTGGGTTGGAAGGCAGACTACTGGGTGTGGCATGGTAGATATGGCGTGGCATGGTTTGGTGCAGACAGGTCGTGGGCATTAGGCAAGCGAAGAGCGCGTGTTCATGTAGGGCTGAGCGAGCTGATGCCGCTTGTGCCGTGCCGAGTGGTTGTGTGGACAGATAGCCGTAGTAGTTTTGGCGCGAAGCTGTTTTTAGCAATGCCGTGGCCCGGTCAACCAGATGCTTCATGAGGTGCCCAAGCAGCAGGTACACACCAGAGGGTGTCGGCGTTGAGGGACTGTGGACAACGCTGTGACGACACTTCAAACACACACAAGCCTTTCAGGCGGCGATACACGCAGACTCGGCGGCCAATTGCTGTTTCATCCGTGTCGCGGTCTTGCGCCCAGCCCCCGTTCGCCGCCTGCCGGACGCCAAGCCTGATTGGTGGGCTGGCTGGCCGGGCTGTGCAGGCGATTACGAGTCTCACACTCGCTCGTCGTCGTGCTTCTGCTCTCTATCTTCTAGACTAATTCGTCCTACATACCGCCTACTATTATGTCGTTTGCTGCGTCGCCGTTGTTGTTGTAGTGCTTTGTCTGTTTCCTTCCTCCTCTGCCCCCATCCACCGTCTCCCGAGACGCCCCCCCATTGGAGACATGTTGATCCTGCGCACTGTGACCACGGCCTTCACTGTCGCACTCGCCTCACTCACCCTCACGGCCGCCGACTCGGCCGCGCGCGAACCGCTGCGCCAAATCAACATCGCAAAGAATGCCGATATCCTCACCCCCAATCACCGCGTGACTGCCGTGTCGACCTTCGACCTTGCCTTTGATGTATCCGGCCAGCGCATCCGCCTCAGCCTCGAGCCAAACCACGACCTCTTTGTACAGGGCGGCAGCATATCTTATCTGGCTGCAGACGGCAGCATAGCCAAGTCCGAGCCCATCGACCGCCTGCAACACAGAGTGTTCAAGGGCACTGCTTGGGCCAAGAGGGGGAATCGCTGGGACCAGGTGGGATGGGCCCGGATAGGCCTTCGTCGCGATGGCCTGCAGCCCCTCTTTGAGGGCCACTTCACCATTTCACATGACCACCACCATATCAAACTGGCCTCCAGTTACAAGGCCACACGCATGGACGACGACCCAGATGTCGACCTGCGCGACGACGAGTTCATGGTTGTCTTTCGGGATTCTGACATGGGTCAGTGGAACGAGCAATCGGAACTGAGGAAGCGCGAGGCTGCGCCAGCCTGTCTCAGTGACGAACTCACCTTCAACAAACGCGAGGACCACCCGGTCTACTCCAGCATGCGCGCCCGTAGCGAAGAGAGCTTCTTTTCTACTCCCGTCTCATCTCTCTTCGGCAAACGCCAGCTCGATGGCCAGCCTGGAGGCAACGGTGCCGGCGTCAACCTGGTGTCGACGATTGGCAACACTGCTGGGTGCCCCAGTACCCGCAAAGTAGCCCTCGTAGGCGTGGCGGCTGATTGCACTTACGTCCAGTCCTTCAATAGGGACCGGAATCAGACGCAAACCAACGTCATTGACCAGATAAATCAGGCATCAGAGCTTTTCGAGAGCACCTTCAACATCTCCCTTGGATTAGCCAATTTGGTTGTGACCGAACCCGACTGTCCGACCACGCAACAGCAGGCCACCCCCTGGAATCAGGCTTGCAGTGGCAGCATCAGCATTCAGGACCGCTTGAACCAATTTTCCCAGTGGAGAGGACAACAAAAGGACCAGTTTTCTCATTGGACTCTACTCTCAACTTGCAACACAGGTCAGGCGGTTGGTCTAGCATGGCTCGGCCAGGCTTGTACCGAAGGCTCTCAACGCAACTCTGGAAATAGTGGAGAGACCGTTGCTGGTGCCAATGTCGTCATTCGCACTTCCACTGAGTGGCAAGTCATTGCTCATGAAACTGGCCATACGTACGGCGCTGTGCATGACTGTACCGCATCCCAATGTGCCAACTCCAATTTAGTCAATGCTCAACAGTGCTGCCCGCTCAGTTCTAGCACATGCAATGCTGGTGAAGGCTTCATCATGAATCCGTCGACTGCACGAGGCATCACTCGTTTCTCTGCTTGCTCTATCGGAAACATTTGCTCAGCACTAGGACGCAACAGCGTTAAATCAGGATGTCTTACCAACAACCGAAGAATCGGTACCGTCACAGGTCAGACATGCGGTAACGGTATCGTGGAAGGTGATGAGCAGTGTGACTGTGGTGGAAATGCTGGCTGTGGCAACAATAAGTGCTGTGATCCAGCTACTTGCAAGTTCAAAACCAATGCTGTTTGCGACGACTCCAACGAAGATTGTTGCCGCAATTGTCAATTTGCTTCCGCAAACACTGTCTGTCGACCCAGTGCTGGCCAATGCGATCCGCAAGAAACCTGCTCTGGAACCAGCCCTTATTGTCCCGAGGACAAAACAAAACCAAACGGTGAAGGTTGCGGGAATGGAATGACTTGCGCCAGTGGCCAGTGTACATCCAGGGATCAGCAGTGCAAAACGGTTATGGGAAGCTATACACAGGGCAACGACACGTATGCCTGCGATAGGAGCAATTGTATGCTTAGCTGCGCAAGCCCCGAGTTCGGACGAGGTGTATGTTATGGACTCCAACAGAACTTCTTGGACGGAACTCCCTGCACTGCTGGTGGCACTTGTCAAAACGTAAGTTCAGATGTCTTCTTTCTCTTCTTAGATGCGATAAACTAACTATTCATAGGGTCAATGTGCCAATGGTTCCGTGGGCCGAGAAATCAAATCCTGGATTGAACGACATATGCCACTTGTCATTGGTCTATCCGCCGGTATCGGCGGCCTCCTTCTGCTCTGTATTCTTCTCTGCTGCTGCAGATCCTACCGCCGCCGTAGCAAGCAAAGACAATATGCCAAGAAATTTGCTGGTACCGCACCGCCACAGCCACCACCCTTCCAGGGCAACAGAGGGCACAACCGCGGCCCTCAGAGTCCTCATGGGTCCGGACAGGCCCTCATGACTGAAACTGGCCCACGACCCGGCCAAGGCCAATGGGGCCCAAATCCAAACCACGGACCACCAGCAATGCAAAGCCCACAGCCTCTCTACCACCGGGGCTCCGTGCGCTATGCGTAACCTTCTAGCCATTCTCTTTTTTTTTCTCCCAGTGCGCTTTTGACGACATTATCATTTTGGTTATTTAACACCAAGGAACAAGACATTGCTTGGCGTTTCATTAACTTGCACAATACTTGTTGCATCATTGCATGGCGTTTTGGTGTATCTTGGCTAGACAGCCAATTTTTTTTATCTGCATAAGAGGTTTGAAAGGAAAACTGGGATTGGATATGATAGCTTTAGGTCGTGACATGGGATAGGGATACCATGGTAACACATAGTTCTGGAGATAAACATATTTATATATGATTGGAAATCTAAGGTAACGTAGTTTACAAGCGAGTGACGCACCCCACCAACTTTGCGCACCCATCTTATCTCAACTCACAATGGCTCAACGCCACGCTACTCAGTTAACTTCAGATGAAGCAGATATTCAGCTTGCTATCTCATCTATCAAATCAAACCAGATTCAAGGCAATAGGTCAGCTGCAGCAGTCTTTAAAGTATCTGAAGCAACGCTGCGTCGCCGACGCGCTGGTGTCTCTGCCCGACGCGATTGCCAGCCCAATTCAAGGAGACTCAACCAGCTAGAGGAGGAGGTAATAGTCAATTATATTCTCAATCTAGATTCTCGTGGTTTTGCCCCAACTCTGGCTGCTGTGCGTGAGATAGCTGATAAGCTACTCACTTAGCGTGGAGGCAGCCCTGTCGGCATCTACTGGGCGCGCAACTTTGTCAAGCGTACAGACAGTCTTACGACGCGTTTCAATCGCCTATACGATAGGCAGCCAGCCTTGTGTGAGGACCTGGCTACTATAAGTAGCTGGTTTGAGCTGGTGCAGCGTACAAGAGCTACGTACACCTACTCCAGCTACTCTAGCTCTACTAGAGGCTCCCTAGGTAGCTTGTACGCCGAGTACGCCGGCACGAGAGCTCGTCGCCAGCATCGATTATTGGCGCAATCAATCAACCCAAAAAGGGAGCTCATAAGATGATGCCGGAAGCTGAGTTAATGCGCGATCGGATCTCTAGTCTTGAGAGAGCCAATAAGGCAGCCAGCAAGCGTAAATCGCGGAAGAAGAAACGGATTCAGAAGTATGGGACCTCAACAAAGGGACAAGGAGAGGATATAATTGCTTAACTAGAGGCTGATCACCAGATTGATTGTGAACAGCGCGAGAGTAGGCAGCATTCAGGCTCGAGTCGCCAGGCTCACGCACGTTGTAAGAGGTGCAGAGAGACCGGGCACAATTCACGTATGTGTAAGAAAGATAGAGAAGCTACTACTTGATTTATTATATAAATATATACTCTCCACTCTACTACGTTGTTGAGTTGTGCGCTTAAATAGGTGCGCAAAGTTAGTAGGGTACGCGTCACTCGCTTGTAAACTACGTTACTTGTTTAACGTGTCTGTGCGCGTGATGCACATGTTCGCGTGATGCACACCCCCACCAAAATTGCGATCTCAAAGATAAGGCTGTAGAGCCACACACAATAGCTATTATTATAAGATTTTGTAGTAGAGTAGTAAATAGAAGCTTGCGAGTAATTTAGACTATCTAAATTTTGCTTAGAGGCTAAGGTTATAGCTAAGTAAGTAGTTTTAAGTAGAGCTACTATATAGCTACTTAAAACTCTTTACTAGTATAACTTTACTAAAATTTAATATTTTTAAAAACTTTTTTAATAATAATAATTATTAATATTTATAAATTATATTTAAAATAAGATCTTAAACTAATATACTCTATTACTAATATAATTAGCTATTATAAAGAACTACTTTATTATTAAATAATTTCTTTTCTTTTTATTATAATAACTTCTCTTCTAGTAAACTTATAAAGAAGTTTTTAAATAATTTTAAATTTATAATAAACTACTTAAAAAATTCCTAGAAATTATCTAATTATACTTAGTATTAAGAAAGTTACTAACTAGTAAAAACTAAGTATTTTTATAACAAGGTTATAAAACTCCTAAGATCTTATAATACTTTAAATATACTATAGTTATAGTCTTTAGCCTAGAGTAAGGCTAGTATACTCTAGTATAGAGTTAGTATCCTATTAGTATAGGGCTAGTCTACTATACTAGTATATAAGAAGCTCTATACTTATATATAGAGTTAAGTAAGTATTATTTACTTTTTTAAGAATTTTACTTAAATTACTATTATCTCTTTACTATCTTCTATAGCCTATAGTAAGTACTATTACTTTCTAGCTACTCTTAATATAATAATACTTCTTTACTAATAGTTTAGAGATAATAAATATATACTCTTTATACTAGGCTATAACTATAGAAGAAAATACTTAGTTAATAGCTAAATAAGACTCTATATAGAGTATAAGTAGTATATAACTAGAATATACCCTAAGTATACTTATAATAATTAAAGATTATATTTATAAAGTAACTATTAGGTATAATAGATTAATCTAACTATATATACTTTATACTCTAGAATAGAGTTAATATAAAATAGTAATTACTATTTTAAAAATACTTTTTTAACTAATTATTTTAGAATTATCTTATATCCTAAAATTCTAGTATTCTATATTTAGCTAGTACTTAGTATAAAGTTTAATTCTATTTAAATAAATTATCTTAGATAAATTTATATAGTATATAGTTAAGAAAATTTAAAAAAAATTAGTAATTTAATTAGTAATTACTCTTAATATATTTAATTTTTAAACTTTTCGTTAAAATAGACTTAATCCTTATACTAAGTATAAGCTAAATATAGAATTTTAGAATTTTAGTATCTATATTCAAGCTATAATAAATTATTTAAAAAAATAGTAATTACTATTTTATATTAACTCTACTCTAGAAGAAGAAATTATATACCTAGAATAAGAAAAGGCTACTTCCTATATTATACTTCTTAAAGATAATCCTAAAGTTACTATTCTAGCTTTATATAAGTAAAATATAACTCTCCTAACTAATAATATATATATAAAGTATATACTT